>CAIGRK010162878.1:0-14852 GCA_903798315.1 Fraxinus greggii
CCCATTAATGTGAACTTAAATTAAATAGGAATTTAGAGTGTGTTTGACCCAAATTATTTTGGAAGAATGTATTTTGAAATAGTAAATTGATAAAGAATATGTGGTTGAAAAATAAGGAAAAATTATTGATGTGATGTAAAATATTATTTTATTGAAAAATGTGTAAAAGAATGAGAATGAAAATTTTAATTAGGCTCAAACAGGGGCAAAGTGTAACTATCTTTCGCTTTCAAGGTTGTACCTTGAGTGTTCCTCCTATCTAGGTAACTTAACCTAGTTCCCCATATTGCATGCATTAACAAGTTTCTTTTACATAGGCCTATAAGATTAATTGAGTAACTTGCAAGTCATAACTAAAAAAAATTATTAATCAAATAGATTAACGTTAATTTTAATAAGAATAATATTCATGATTCCTTTTGATTCCTTCTAGATAGGAATTAATGACTTATACTTTGGCTTTTATAGCTTTGTTACCATCGGGCGGCTGGCTATTAGCTTATTACTAAGCCCCTACTCGGTTTTGCCTAAAAAAAAAAAAAGACAAAAACTTTTTACCTTTATCGTCAGAAAACTTATCGATGGTGGTGCGTAGTATCAATCACGGGTCCCTCTAATAATATTGACTTGTTACTCGTGGTGATTCTTATTAATTATATTCTAAACATATATGTAGCTTAACGTATATAGTTCTAATATATCATAAAACTAAGAATAATCATATGAGCATCAGTAATATTAGAACACCAATTTTCGTTAATATGCTTTATGAGTTCAATTAAATGAGTCTTATGAGACTTTGCATTTGAGTGAACATATCAATTAATATCACGTAATTGCACCTAAATTAATGCTTAACTTTCATTGTCGTCTTAGGATAAAGATCGTATAAAAGAACGTTGGCTACGGATAAAAGTATAAAACATGAGAAGCAGGGAAGGTATAATAGCAAGATTCATAGAGTTTAAGTTTCTTTCACTGTCAATGGTGTACTTTCGAGTGTTCCTAAGTTCTAGGTAGCTTAACCTAGTTCCCCATATTGCATGCAGTAACAAGATTTCTTTAACATAGGCCAACAAAAACTATATTTTGGCTTTATGGCTTTGTAAATATCCGGTGGCTAACTATTATTACTAAATTATTATTGAATTTAATGAAGGTTTTATTTCGGTCGAGATCTAGATAACTTCCGAAGATATCCGAGCTCAAAACAATATATCCGGGATGCGGTTGACCACATTCAAGAAGATTGCAAGAAAGTTATGGACTTCCCGAACATGAGATTAGCCTACAAATTCACAATATCTACTTCAATTAGAGAATTTTAAAGTCATCGTGAGTCGTAGAAACACTTCTTCCTACAAATATCGACGAGGAATAAGACGTATAAAGTATAGTAATTATATTTTTCATCGTATTTTCAATCTCCAGATAGGATAAGTTTTTAGTTTTATTTTACCGTAGTAGGGCTTAATTCGTTATTACTAAAATCATGAAATCGACAATGGTTTTTATTTAAAAAAAAAAAATTGTTTTTGGAGCACTTGATGAATTATAATGCGATGTCATTTGCTTTCCAAGTTTAGTTTGGATGAAAATAAAACAAGGGGCCTGCTGTAATATATGGTGAAGGGCCAGAGGGGGATCTACACCCAAATACTTAAAAGCCCAAACCCAATCTGACGCATCTCTCCCCGACTGTACTGCTACCAGTGTATTTCACCCTTCATAGCCCGAATCAGTTCTTCTCTCCGCGACTCCGCCTCTCCGAGACTCCATTCGGCGCCTCAGCTCTCACTCTCGTCTCTCGCAGCCTTCTACCACCGGCGCCTCTCACTCTCGTCTCTCGCGTTCCAGGTAAGGACTTCTTTTCTATTCTTTTTGTGGAATGTGGATTGTATTGTTTTGAAAGATTCAATGATGTTTTAGTAACTTAGTTGTGGCATTTCATATGTTGTTAATTTTCTGATATTTTTTATTTGAATTTTTATTTTTTGTTGATGGGTATGTTTTATGATTTTATGTTTATATGGGTAATGGATTGGCCATAGATTTTCTGATTTCTGTTGATGAAATGGGATTTGCAACAGCGGTAATCCAAATTCAATGGAATCGAGATGAGAAAATGATAACCTTGAGTATGTTTCATTAGGCATTAGCTAATATAAAGAAATCCCAACTACCATTTTTCACACTGATAGATCTTTTCAGTTTAATTGAGGTAAGATTACTCCAGCATCGCCTGAGTTAAAAAACTTGAATTATTTGAACCTCAGTCGCAACAATTTTCAGAGTTGATAATCTTGAGTGGCTTTCTGCCTTTCTCACCTTTCTTTGTTAAAACGTCTTGACTCGAATGATGTCAACCGTAATGAAACTAACAACAGGCTGCAGCAACTTTCAAAGCTCTCTTTCCTTGAGGATTTGTACTTGTCAGATTGTCGACTTAGCAATCCTCTGCCAGCTTTTGTTATCTTTGTGTATTCTTCTTTGTCCTCTCTTCCGTTCCTTGATCTATCCTACAATGGTCTCACTTCCTTTTCTATATTCCACTCGTTTTTGAACTTAAGTACCCATCTTACTTGCATAGACCTCGTAACCAATTAGATGCTCTCATTCTTGATACTTTTGGGGATTCAAATTTTCTCAAGGAGCTTCAACTGAATTGGAATATGCTCCTTGAAATTCCAAAATCAATGGGAAATTTAAGTCATTTGCACACAATCAATGCATCAGACATTTACTTCAAAAGTTATCAGGTTAGCATTGAATCACTGAAGTTTATAGATTTATCCTACAATCAACTTGTTAATTCATTCCCAAATATCACCTAATTTTCGTCCTTAAAAGAGTTCAGACTTATAACGATCAGTTGAACTAGTTTTATCCACTTGAGCGACTTCATTACAATTAACTTGGAGGACCCTTACCGGACTTGAGAGCATATTCATCACTGCAAAAATTAGTTCTCTCAGAGAGTCAATTAAAAAGGCTAGCCAAAGGTACTTGGCAACTTTCCAAGCTACAAAAATTGGACCTCTCTTCAAATTCTTTGGAAGGAACAATCACTAAGAACACTTCTCATTCCTAGCCAAGACTACCTAGTTTTGTACTACAATTCCCTAGCTTTGAACATGAGCTCTGATTGGACTCCTCCATTTCAATAGAACTCAATATACCTCAGATTTTGCAATGTGGGACCTCATTTTCCAAAATGGCTTCAAACTCTCAAAGTTCAGTACTGATTAAATTATGTTCGCATTGAACAATATTCCTAACTCCGCCTCTGTTTTCAGGTGAGCTCACTAGTGTATTCTCGAGTGCAAGTGTTGATTGTATTTACATTTTTTTAGTTATGCCACAATCAAAGTGTAACAAACCGCTATCCTATTTAAAAGTTTTAATCTTCTTAAACATCTATATTGAAATTTAAGCTAGGAGAAAAAAATTAATGAAATAAAATATTGTAGTATCGACTGTATTAGAAGACACAATTGGCAACAAAGAAGTTACATATATGATCAAGAGAACGATTCTCTGTTCCACCGTGTTGCAGGGGCGGAGCCCAATTAGGTCCAGTGCAGGCACAGGCCTACACTGAAATTTTGGGCCCAATCCAATAATTGTTTTTAAGCCATGATTCAACGCTGGTCAACACTACCAGCGACCCAACCTAAGAGTAAACCCAAAATCCAATCCAATATATCTTAACCCTCATCGGTCACACGTTCATTGACTGATTTGCGAGAACGGATGGTTACGAAGGCACGACCACTTTGAATTTTTTTTTTTTCTCAACCTCTAACAGTCTCACTCTCGTCTCTGTGAGCCCTCGATGCGGCGCTCCTTCCATCGATACCATCAACGGCAACACAGCAAATGATGCCTATGCTCAAACCCTCGTAACTTCTAACAGTCCGTTCTCTCTCTCTAAAACTTATCCTCCACGGCTTCTCCATCACCAGCCACCCTCAGGTCTCTTTTTACCATCTGCAAATTTCCCTTCTATAACGACGAACAAATTTGGTGTGAGGTTTGGTTCTTGGTTACTGTCTCATTGCTGTTATATAACAATGAAATTTACAATTTTTATGTGTAGCTCTTGACTCTTAAGGAAGAAATGAAATATATATCTTCATAAAAAATCTAATCCAGATGTGTATGATTCAGTTGTTTATTTTACTATTATGTTTTCCGTTTGAATTAGTAATTTGCACATGTATACTGTATTAAAAGGATGGGGAATTTTTTTGAGCGGTGGTTTTACTTTAAAATACTGTCTTAAATAATTGATATCTTGTTTTTAATGTAAGGTTTGTTGACAAAATTGGAGATATCTAGTGGACTTTAACTATGTATTGGTAAAATACCTTTTCATATATCAGAAGTGCCTATGAAATCTTACATTACCTGCATTACAAACTTGTTACAACCTACTTATGTTCAACAGTGCAGTATGGTTTGGAGCTAGTTTTTGTAAAAAACTTCCATTTACTTGTGAACTTAATCGGATGTTGTGCTAAGGTTGAGAAGTATTTTGCTTGATTTTACTTGATGGGCATAGGCTGATTTGGGCTTAAATTGCTTTTGCTTATAGTAATTTGATTTTGCTTTCAAATTTCAATTACTTGATTTAGGCTTTACTAAAAAGTTAAAACCATTCTTAATAGCAATAATGTTTAAATTCAGATATCAAATAAAGAGATTGTTTTATATTTTTCTCATCATTAAATTCAAGACCAAAGATTCAAAGTTCGGCATCGATTAAATTGTACCCGCACTGAACGAATTTTTTGGCTCCGCCCCAGTCTTGTTGCAATAAAAAGAAAAATATATCATTTGAAATACCATAATTTCGGGAACATTGGCAGAAATGTTAAAAGAACCAAAATTAAAATTTAAAAATTTTGAATTAGTTAAATTTTCTAAATATCTGATTTAATAATTATTTTAATCACCTGGTTTGCAAGTAAAAGTTTCAAATATAAAATATTTGATTTGTCTAATTTTTCTCAAGGGTTTACCCTCGGTATTACACTAGAAATTGGGAACAATTTAGGCAAAAAGGGATACAATTCATCATCCATTTGGCACCAATTTATCTTGAGTTCTGCTCAACGTCTTCATCACCAATCTTGGAAGCTAGTATCGGATTTTATTAGTGTAAAAACGGGTTCATACGTTGAAATCCCACTGGATCAGATTGCTGTGAATGATTTAACTTCAATTCAACTCCTTAGAATTTATTTATTCCGGAATTGTTGTTCCTTGATGGTAGAAACAGTGATTTTTTGATGCTGTTGTTTATGGTTTTCTCCTTGCCTTTAAAACTGACCTCCCTTCAAGTGTAATAGGTGAAATGCCCAGGTGGATGAACCTCTGATTTGGAGGCTTTTTAACTGAATCATTAGAAATTGAAGTACTTGAATTAAGATTATATGCGTGAGACTGGTAAATTGACCAAAGACGACAAAATAGTAGGTCTACCAAGTTCCCACTTGAGTTGGGGCTGTTTTGTTATTAACAGTTCCTTTGGTGTTTCAATGGATTATGTATGGATTCTTTAATTTCGAAACTATTCTTTGGGTATTAACAGTTGCTTTGGTGCTTGAATGACTGAGGATAGCAGTGCTATGATTTTCTCTTATCTATCTCACCCCTTAAAAAGTTCATCTTGCTATGCAATAGGTGATCAAATGTGGCTTCTTGTTGAAGTTGAGTTTGAGAAGTGAAATGAATCCTCTCACTGTTTGTTTTCTATGTTGCAGCTTAAGGATACAATACATCATGGTGAATGCTATCAAAGGATTGTACATTTCATGGTAAATTACTATTTGGTGACAAAAGTTATTTAATGTGCTGATTTTCCAACTGTTGGGGCATTTGATTGTCATTTTGTGTTACCTGTACCCCTACCAAAAAAATAAAAATAAAAGACGGAAAAAAAAAAAAAAAAAAGACTCCACGAAACCTTCTTCATTCTTTCTACTGGGAAGACAGATGTCAAGGCATCATTTCCAAAATGATCCTCGACTCCATTGCCCTTGCTTTTTAAAAGCGGGTGTGGATTAGCTGCACCACATGTGATACATATGAATGATATGTTGAGCCTCTGTCAACCGACTCTTAAGTTAGTCTTCCTAACCCAAGGATTTTGTTCTGCTTTTCCCTTCACTTCTGCAATGTACTTGAAATCAAAATAAGGTGAATCATGTAGCAGAATTTGAAACAAGACAGTCTTCAAATGTATTTTACTAATTAATGTTGTTTTCTGGATTTTGTGCCATCATAACTGTGTTTATTGAATCTGACTGATTAAGCACACACTTTCATCAGTCTAACCACGCTTAGCGTGAAATTCAAGATATTACGAAGCACCCACTTCATGGTTTCTGTCAATGGCCATCATCTAATAGGGATTTGCTTTATCTTTCTTATATAGTGACATACCTATGGCACAATTCATCATCAACATGAATGCTGCACTGCCTCAAGCTGATAAGTTCATCATACAAGTATTGGATAACACTCATCTTTTTGTGCGATCAGACATGGCTGGGATGATACGAAGCGCCATTGCATCATTCAGAGAGCAAAATACCTACGAGAAGCCTTCTTAATATGTGTAAGGATCATTGCCGTATTCATACCGTAATGATGCCATGCTTTTCAAGTATGTACAATCTTATTTGTTTATTTGGACCTAAATTTTATGAACTAAACCTACAAAGGCCAAGTATTGCTAAAAAAAAATTTAACTTCACAGATTTGGTGTGCTTTTGTTTTGGTATTTCATAGTTCTGATGGATCTTAATATAAGTTGAATTTATTTTTTTATTTTTGGGCTCAGGCCCTTTCCTATTTTTTATTTTTTGTGAGAGCCCCGTATTTGGAATGCATTGGTGGGATGGACCAAAGTTTGTTGAATTAATATGTTAAATATAAGTGTAATAGGCACTTGCAATATGACTTATCAAAGTTTTATTTTCCCAACTTCGATAGGATGCATCTATGAATTGATAGAGTTTCTATCTAACAACGAGATATTCAAGTTTTTTATAAGATAAAAAGGCAATACATTCTAGAATAAAAAATCGTTATTCTTATTAGGCAATACATCCTAGCATATAAATTCAATTTTTTAAATGCGATAATTTTTTAAGATTGATAATAAATTTATTGTACAACGATATCAAAGTATGAAAACTCGTAAAGAACAAATGTAACCTATAAACTAAGTCATTTTTAGTATTTTTGTAATATTGTTTTACTTTTATCATTATTAAAAAGTTCGACGTCTATTAAATTGTGCCCGCACTGAACGAATTTCCTGGCTCCGTCCCTGCCAATCCTAATCCATTTAAAATACATGGTTAATTATTCAATTTTAAGAAAAAATTGTCCTCGTGTTGAAATAATGTTGTTTTCTTGCAACATGTTGAAATCCACGTTGAATTCATCATTTTGAAACTTTTAACCTTGGTTATAACTTTGTAGTGATTAATTGATTGTAATACATGAACATTAATGTTTCAATTAAGAAGATCATGTTTATTTCTGATGGATTTTAACCTCTTTGTATTTTGTAATGCACCTTTAATCTTATTGTATCTTTTCTTTACTACTGATGACGGCAAGACTGGTTCAACGACATGAAAACTGTTGACTTGACATGTTCAAATGGCCATTTATACATCTGATAGTGTATTCTTCACAAGTTGATTGACTGATGCTAGTATTTTCAGTATTCCTCTTACTAAAGTGTATGCTGAAATTTTTTACAGTTATTACTACAAAGAAAGATACGACTTATTTATCCTTTGAACTCAATTCAGTTCTATTCTTCAAGAAGAAATCTTTGATGTCTTATTGCTTATGTGGTTAGGGTCGTTTTGACATACTCTCATTAACTGGATCATTTATGCCATTCAAGACCGGAGGAATCGGGAATAGATCTGGTGGTATGAGTGTTTCTTTAGCTAGCCCAGATGGGCGTATTATAGCTGTAGGAGGTGGAGCTGCCGGTTTGTTAGTTGCCGCAAGACCAGTCCGGGTATAGCATCTCCTCTCTTATGACATGTTTGGTTATGATAATTGGATAGGTAGTATTGGACCATGTCAATTAAGAGATTCAATTCAAACCCTGAAAATTATACTAAGAGCCTATTTGGCAGCGTTTGAAAAGCCAAAAGCTACTTTTGAATCTATTTAGATAATATTTTGTCCGGTCAAAAGAACTTTTAGAGGAAGCTGACTAAAAGAAGCTCTTCTAAAAAAAACATGAGCTATCCTAAACATGTCTTAACTTGTCTTTAATACAAATTATGCACTTAATTTATGCATTCTTAATCTTACATTTCCCATTATTTATGTGTGTCATTGAAATCTTTGATAAATCTTGATTCCCGATTCGAAAAATCAACCAAACAAACTCCAATCAACCGGCTCGACCCAACAACCCTCAACACCTTTGTTATCTCAATTTTATCCCGACAAAGGAGACACTTGGTGGTATTTGTAAGATACAAATGGAGGAAGGGGAAGAAGAAAACAATGGTTGAATCTCTCTCAAATCCACCCCAAAACCGGTTGCCCTTTCCCTCCCCTTGGCTGCCCCTCTCAACTCTCTCCTCTCTTGCAAAATACACACCCACACTGAAGAAAACACACGGCTATGTGTATATAGGCATTAGGTTTTGGGAAAAAATCGTATTTACCTGTCAATTTAAAAATATTTTATTAGATACTAGATAAATATTTATATCTCATATATACTATATTTTCTATAAAATATCACCAGAAATACCGTTTCCTAATATCTCTCAATTAGAAAATTGAATGTGGGCACATAATTTGCCTGCATTAGTTATCCTACTAGTTGGAGATTATGTATAACCTGTTGTTACAACACAGCGAAAAGAGGATCAGCTGCGAGTTTTCATCTGTGTGGATGACTGAATACGATTTCCAAAAATATTGATTGCCTAATTCTCTGGTATTCTGGATTCCTGGTTTCTAAATGTATTCAAAATTTTCACAAATCTATGTAGTTTTTCAATCTGTGATGTATTACAAATGTCAAGTAATTGCCAATTATTTGTGTATTGCAGAGCTTTGTCAGAATTTTTTAAAAAATCCTCAGGTCATAATTTTTTGTTTAATTTTCATTTGGTTGGTTGATTCATTTTGGAAGGGTGACAAAAATTTTCTTACGAAATATTGATAAAAAACAAGAATATAACATCCATCACATTTGTTGGCTAAAAGTGTAATGTGAAACATCAAACATATTATATTCATTTAATGAGAACCTGCTTATATTGCCACAATATATACCAACCTGTAATATTTGTTTCCACTCTTTGTTGGCTAAAAGTAAAATGTGCATCATCGATCAAAATATCCATTTCATTTGTGAACATCCTTAAGGAATCCAGTAGGATAATAACATAAATGAATCAAAAAAAAAAAAAAAAGAGCTTGGAGCCAATAAAGAATAAGAAGATTGACTCAGGAACAAATTGGATTATGAGCTCCATTGTAGAATTCGGACCTAATCATTAAGTACGAAGCGATGGGAACGATGGAACCTGTGCATGCAAAAGATTTTATTGAAAAAATGAATCTTAATGATTCACTAGTCGGGATGGCGAAATGAACCGGAGATCAATTCATCTATTGGGAGAAGTCACGAGCGAGCCCTACAAATGAAATAGAGNGTGAAGATGAGATTAATGATCCAATGAATAGTTCCAAGTTAATTGTTGTGATCTATGAAAGAAAAACGACTTTGTTCCGTTCACGGGTATGAGGAAATACATTTAGATAATATACATACTTAACAGAAATACTTAATAAAATTCAACAAATTGAACAAGTTTTTTAATATCGTCTAGGCCTTCATAGACTTGTACACCTTTCTCGCACTCTTGGAAACTAAATCATATTCGATTTCCTATTGAATGATGCGCTTTTCATTCCCATACTTGTATATAGTTCATAAGCCAAGTATGTCTCATGATATTTGACGCGACGTTTTTGGCCATTTTGATCCAGTATACCTGTATTCCACTCTATATGAACCTCGTGTACAACAATAACACAAAGTAGGAGCCTCAAAATTTTAGAGAACATATTATAACAAGGAAAGACAGAGACTATTTCAAATAAAGAATACACTGATGTACCAAGGTGCTGCCACCTGACAGATTATAAGCACCATGTTTTCTTCTAAAACTGTAATTGACAAAACAGTACCCTAATTTATCTATCCATACCTGAAGGGACAAACTTGACCCCTAGATGTTACACCTATGATCTAACGATTACCAGTAATTTTCTTTAGGTTCATGAGATAGGCTAAAGGCTCATTGTAAGTTTATCTCAAACTCAAATCAGTAATGCCCACAACCTCTTAGCCTTGTTATGCTACATGTAATCATGGAATCAAAGGTGTGTGGGTGGGTGGTGGGTGGTGGGTGTGTGTGTCATTATAGGCCTATAATATGTTAATTACCAGCACCACCATGGGCACATTGTATTGTCATTTGTATGCTTAAAAGTAGAGAAAAATCAATTCAAGTTGACAACACATTTGGGAACCAATCATCTATCATTCTAAGAGCCATGAGTTCTTAGCATGTGCAAGACAACAACCCAATTTGAGAACATGTTAGTGTATCGATGATGTATGTATGACTGAACATAATTGGCAAGACAACAACACCTACATGAAAATAAGGCATCGATTCGGGATAGCACATAAACTGAAAACCTTGTCAATATCAACAACACATATCTAGTTTAAATATCGTCATGTGTAATTGTCTAAAATTGAGTTTTTTACAAATCACTTTACAACCCAATATAAAAAGACATTGCAGTACATTTCTTGGGCAAATAATTTAAGAAAAACCGTAAACTCAATTACCTTTGGTCAGTAGCTCTGCACGAAAATTTTCACGTCATCTTTGGGAAACTCTGATGCAGATAGAAACTTGTGATTTTTATATCACGAAAGGTTATGATTACTTTGTTGACATAGAAACTCGCAGCCGTTACCTGCCAGCGGAGCCCCGACCACCCCGAAGGGGCGGGGCCCGACCATTGTGATTGCGTACTAGGTAAGTCCCGCTCCATATGCAGTAACCCGCAAACCACACAGGAGAGATAAACCGCACTATGCAAACCCAGTGCGACGGGTTCGACCTAGAAAGTGTTGGCGGATGATTCAAACTCGTGACATTTGATCTACGCGTTTACCTATTCCACCAACTTAGCCACCCCCGAAGGGGTTCACGAAAGGTTATGATTTTTATAATATTGTTGAAGGATGAAGAAGGATGGTTGAAGAAATTCTAGAGTTTGAATTTGGGGAGGAAATTAGAGCAACATATTTTATGCGTTAAATGTGGAAATGTGCCAAGATTGTGGGATATGGGAATTGGAGTGGAGTGGAGTGATTCAGGGTGCAAATTGAAATAGATTAAGAAGTTTAATTATTTGTAAATAATTAATTGTACTACTATTTTGTAGTATTTGTAGAAATAAAATTAGTGACAACTAAAAATTGAATATTTATTTTAAATAGGTGTGTTGCAACATTTTCACTTAGGTTTAGTTTTGGGCCAAGACTCACTCATAATGGGCCAAGTTAATGGGCTAACAATAACCAAATACATACATTAATCAAACTACTAACCCAATTAAAACTTAGGCCCTCCAAATGTAATATTAATTGTTTCCGAGTCAAGCAGTGACTTTGGTGTCGATAAAATATCCGACATCGTTTTCTCGTCGTCGCCTGAATTTATTGGATATCAAAACCCAACAATGTGTTCCTGAAATGAAAAGTACTTGTGACAATTTTTCACATGAATTAGATTGTGGTCAGGAGCTTTCTGGCTGGGAACCAGCAAGAGCTGAAGACCAAAATGCACAAATTCGATTCCATGGCTACCTTCCTACTGCTGCTATTCCAATCTCCTATGCAGCCACAGAAGAACCGTATCAGATATCATCTTTTTTCAATGGAGATAGCTAGTCTTCATTGTCCCCCACTCAAGGAATAACCCAACTGACATCAATGTACCTTTGCCCAGATAGTAACTCATACGAATACTGATTTACTCAAATGCAGTTTTCTCACTGACCCCATTGGCACAGGACTCACTCCCGAATCATGGATTTTGTATTTAATGAATTTTCAACCTAGTACTGGTTTGTCGAATGCAGAGATAGTGCATCAGATCGACTCTTTTTACTGCCCCGTAATGTTTATGTGTATGAATTTACCCTTGGAAGTAACTTTGATCCAGTTTATGCATCTATTTTAGGGTGGGGATTATGGTGCGAGGATGTTGGTTGTGCTTATAAGCAAGTTAGATTGACTTTAAGTTGCTTATATTATTAAAACATGGTTTTTAAAGTTTCTCTTTTCACCAACAAGCTTACCCTCCAAGGAAGTATACTTTTTAAAAAACAACTTTTAAGCACAATCATACATTCTCCAAATAAAAGACATTCTATATTGACTGAGTATTCTGAGTTGTATATGTTTAAAACTTTAAACACGACTTTTACATCAAAATGTTTGAATTACGATAAAATCACTAACAAAAATTTATAACGGTTTGTTATATTGATATGCTTGTAAATGAGATCGTTCCAAAGTTAAATATTAGATGAACACATTAAATCTTAAATTTTCATCCTATAATGTCTGTCTCGTTAAGAATAATAGTTCAAATCATCATATGTTGATTTTTGTTTAGGGATAGTAATCTTTTATTGTTAACTTTCTTAGACTCCGAAACATATACATTCTTAAGTTTGCGTAAGTTACAAATAAAATAAAAAGAGATATTTAGAAAATAGAAAAGAGAAAATGAAGCTCCCAGAGCAATTTAATCCACCACCCCCCACCCTCGTCATTCTTTTAGTGACATCGACTTCAGATCCAACAACGACCCATTAAACCTTGACATCGACTAACGATCATTGTGTTCATATTGTGGAATCACACGTCTTCAAACTAAAAAGCAATTCTTAGTCCTAAAATTCTTGTTTTTCTTCAATAGCTCATTTTAACTCTAACCTTTTTATCGTTATTAATAAATAGTAAAAAGGTCCCAATAAATATAACATGAGGCCAACAATCGGTGTCTTTAACCATTGTAAGTCCACGTCAAGGTTGAACTGCTACGACGCCAAATATAACACAAATGAAGCTAATGGACATTTAAAAATAATAATCACGGCACAGTTTGTTTCGGATTAAAATCAGATTTTAATCTAAATCAAAGTTAAACAATTAATATAAGCCACATCTTTCATGTGTCCTAAAACTTTTCAACTACACATTTCAAAAACTTTTATCACAATCTACTAAAAATCTAATTTTAATCCCCACAACACACCCGCTCAATCTAAAAGTTTTCACGAATATTAGTGACTGTTAATGAAATTATTTCGACTAAAGTGTCTCAAGAACATATTATTTTCAACTAAAGATTGCCTCGGCTTGATTACACAATGCAAAGCTGAGGCAATCAGTCCTTTTGGGGCTGACAGCTGACAAAATTTCCTAGTTTAAGCTTCATAAGTTATTAACAAGTGTTAACAATTAAATTAACAAAATTTCTGATAAATTTTCTGTTACTACATTAAACTTATCTATAAATAGGCATTCTTTTGTATCTGAACAACCTTAATTTCTCATGAGATTACTCAATATTTCTGTTAGCATCAACTCTGTTCATATTTTCTTGTTTCCCATAGAATTTAGTCCTGTTGAGTGACTCAATTGAGACAATTTAAAGTTTAGTGGCTCAATTCAAATTGTTTTAGAAGTTCGTTCACCGCAAATGAAATTTACGGGCTCTTTTAAAGACGCTGTAATTTGTGGAGGACCAAACATAAATTTTGGTTTCTTCACGCAGTCAAATAACTAGGGTTCGAACTTCTGTACAAACTCTATAAGTACGAGCATTTAGGGATTCTTCCGCCTCCTCCACTTCCCCTCCGCATAAAATTCATATTAATTTGAATCCTCCTTTTTCTGATTCGCGACGATTTGCATATAGTTGGGGCGAGCTCTGTTTAATGCTCGTATGACTCAAGCGAATTGAAAAATCGTCGCATAGAAACCTCACTTCGTTGAGATTTTGTTCTATTTCCGAAGGAGGCATTCTCATATCCTATCGCCTTGTGGAGCGGAAACTCTGCAATTATCTCTTGGGATTGGCCATGAGAATTACATTCATTATTTTTCCTTAAAATTNCCTCCACTTCCCCTCCGCATAAAATTCATATTAATTTGAATCCTCCTTTTTCTGATTCGCGACGATTTGCATATAGTTGGGGCGAGCTCTGTTTAATGCTCGTATGACTCAAGCGAATTGAAAAATCGTCGCATAGAAACCTCACTTCGTTGAGATTTTGTTCTATTTCCGAAGGAGGCATTCTCATATCCTATCGCCTTGTGGAGCGGAAACTCTGCAATTATCTCTTGGGATTGGCCATGAGAATTACATTCATTATTTTTCCTTAAAATTTATTAATTAATTACTCGATTTGTTTTGTGTTTCTTTGGATTTATGAGTAGATTTTGTGTTGTATTCGGAATAAGTTTTGGCCTGCGATGAAAACGCAAAATTTCAAATTTTTCTTAAAAATTATCAATTTGTTCATATCTTCAAAATCGTTGTGGCCTGTGATGAAATCTGTATAAATTAACACCATCTTTCGGGACTGAATGGCCTTGAGGCCTTGCTGTTATTCTGCAATTCTGAGGCCACTTCTTTCAAATCTACATTTTCCTGAACAAATAATTAATTCAATTAAGTTACCTT
>CAIGRK010162937.1:0-16109 GCA_903798315.1 Fraxinus greggii
CCTTAACATGCCCCCGCAAGATGATGATTCGTTTGAGCAGTTCAATCTTGAAATCCGAATGCTCACTTTTGGAGTCTTAACCGGATCGAATTGCTCGTTAGAGTTTAATGGGCTCTGATACCATGTTAAGAATTTGAGTTCGATTTTAAAATGTCAACCTTGTTAAGATGAGTGACTCACAAATCTCGAAGTCCAAATGTTAGTTTGAGCTTTAGATTGACCAAATTGCTTGTTTGCTTGACTTTTTCTTTCATTCCACTTCAGGGCGCGGCCTACCCAAAGCACAGCCCCTGTTGCTCGTTACAGGTTTTATTCATGTTCGAGATTAATTGACGCTTCTTGTTCGAGAAGCTTTGCTTCCTCTTCTTGAACGTTCAAATTACAACACTTGTTCGTTGGTTCATTTGTACTCGTGATCTTTTGCAACATTTCATTTACCGTCGATTATTAAATTGGCAACAGTGTGCGATGACTCTAGACGGTTGAGCACTGTTCTTTTTTACTAATAAAATTTTAGAATGGGGACATAATCTTTGTAGATAATTTTGAATCTTGCAATTTGTGACTTAGAATAGTTAACTGGCGAAGGTTTATTCTTTCCATTAATGGTAGTTTATTAATCCAAAGGAAAAGGATACAAGATCTGGAATTTATTATTGGACTGACTGGTTTATCTCAAACTTAGAATTTCATTTTAATATAGTAAATCCAGTCTAATTCTTATTATATTGGCGGTCCGTTCTATGATTCTTTCCATACTACGTCTGGTTCCTTGCTATATTTATATAAAAATCTTGTGCAATCAATTGTGAGGAAATGAGTTTAGAGAAATTTTGAACTGGAGTTCTTTTTTCGTAATAAGAAATTGGAAAATATTGACTACCATTCTCCTCATTTAAATTTAGACTAGGTGGTTATATATGAAATCATTTGGTACTAGCAACTTTATCAGCTACAAAGAGAAGTAAATTTATTCTACACTCGATCAAAATAGAAAAAATCAATTCAGTACTCAACTTGTAGCGGTTCAAGTTATCAAGTCTTGAAATTCTATCTTAAAATAATAAATTTATCACGAACAGTATTTGTATTATCAAGAGTTGCATCTGTATATGTTATTATTTTTAGCGATTTGAGATATTACCTCTAACACAAATTCCTTTTATTCCGTATTTTCACCTAGAGTCAATTTATAAGCCTTTCCATATTTCGTTAGACCATTTTTTTCCCCTTGTTTTCTATAATTCTTCATATCTCTCCTTCAATAGTTGCCAAGAGGTCATTTGAATTTAAAAGATTGACAAATTTTGCTTTTATAGTAAAAAAATAGCATTAAAAAGTTGTGAATCATTCAAAGAGCTAGAAAATAAGTATATAACCATTATTATTTATATCCCAAATTTTCTGGTCAAATCTGCAATTTTTTAAAATTTCTGCCCTCCATCTATGTATTTGGGATAACTGACTTTAGATCCCTGGTCAATCTTGTAATTTTAAATTTAAGCTTACCATTGCATTCTGCCATTTGTCAAGTTTAAAATACAGTCAACTTTTTCATTCAATTTTTTTCCTCCACACCATATTATGTATCAATTTTGATGTACAAATAACAAAATCCAAATAAAATTAAAAATCATGATGAAATGCTATCTACATGCTTATCTCATTACCTTATTCTATTTTGCCTCAAATGATTGGTTCGACTAAAAAAAGTTAAAAACCGGATTCGAATGTCGATAAATTTAAACTTTAGATGAAAGTAATCTTAAGCTTGTGTTTTAACCATAAGTATCTAGCAATTTGACAATTTTGTAGTAATCTTTGGACTTAGTGTGAAATGATTATGTCAAGTTGATTTTGTGTTAACTTCTTAACCACCATTTCTCCGACCAATTAAGAAAGCATGCTCCCTTTGAACACTCGCAGTTTTTTTCCTTGT
This sequence comes from Fraxinus greggii, assembly GCA_903798315.1. NCBI lineage: Eukaryota > Viridiplantae > Streptophyta > Magnoliopsida > Lamiales > Oleaceae > Fraxinus > Fraxinus greggii. The sequence goes on from CAIGRK010162937.1 coordinate 1,940, forward strand.
CCATTTGTATAATTCTTAGTAATTATTCTCATTCACATTTGAACATGAGAAGATAAAAAAAAAATTTATTATTTATATTTTTGAGCATGAAGCACTTTAGTATAATTATGTCACGTTAACTATGTGACTTGTTTGTTAAATGTTTTATTGTTGACAGGCACTTATGTGACAGAGTTTAAGTTGAATAATTGTAGCTGTCAAATTTGACTTTAATATATGTGTATGTCATGGTCAATTTAATGAAAAGAAACTTTGAAAGTTAATTCTTGAAATTAAAATTGAATTTGGATAGTAATTTTAAGATCTTAAATTTCTCTTACAATTTGTTCTCTATATATGTGTAATGATGTATACCAAATATATGTTAATGAAAAAATTCAAGAAAATTGGCCATACATAACTAATAAATAATTTAAACCTTATTTGTTGAGTACTGTGCCCATATTTGATAGAGTTTAAAATCAAACTTCTAGTTAATTTTGAATAAAAATTAATGAAATGTGTGGTTGAAAAGTTGTGAATCACATAAAATATATAATTAAAATTAATTTTTAACTTTAATTTGAGTTAAAATTCAGACTTTTAATCCTAAGAATTGGATTACACCTCCACACTTCACAGGGGATTAAACATTCTTGTAATTTTGTTCACTTTAAAAGCACAGAAATGCCATCCATATAAGAGGTTGACTTGAGTGGCTTTGTTGGAAAATTCTTCAAAAGCCAAAATTGCCCAAATCAACCACGAATAAGTACCATTCTCGCTCGTAACTTGGGTGAACTCTCTCTTCCTCGAAATCATCAATTCCGACAACTGCACACAACATCAGATTTCAGCAATCTCACCCCCACCCACCTACCCAACCCCCTTAAATTAAAAAACCCACATAAATTTCTTAGTACATATACTCGAAACCCAAGAAAAACAATCAATTTACATATATATTCTCTTCAGATTCAAGAACCAAGTTTTTGAGGTGAAAATGGCTATTCAGTTGGAGAATTGGGTGCAGTCTATAAAGTCAAAGGTAAGATCCTTAAAGAAACCAAAGAAGCCTTATGTAAAAATGGACAAGAGCGCAAGTGTTAAGGTTGAAATCCGCAGCAAAAAAGCCAGAAAGCTCATCGATAAGACTCTCAAGGTTGCTGATAATCCCGGAAAACATAGTATTTCTTAAAACCTTTACTTTTCTCTCTCTACATCTCTCTCCATATATATGTGTCACATGTATATATAGGATCATATTATGAAGAAGCACCAAATTCTGTGTTGAACTTTTGGTTTTATTTTGTTAACTAGAGGGGTTATGTTATGTATGGAGATGTAAACCATATCAGTGCGCTTTCATCAAGTTGATGGAAGAATAATTGCTATTTGGAAAGTTTTATGGAAACTTTTAGTTGATATTTTGTGGTTCAATTACGGTTACATGGTTAAAAAAATCTGCACTTGTTTAAAGTTAGCTTTGTCGGTCTGGTCGTGCACGTTTGGTATGTAGTATTATATCATGATGAATGATATAGTCGACCTCATTAACATCTAATTTTGACGAATTACTTAGGCATCTTAAAAATATTAATCTTAAACTCAAGATTATTTCTTTGTCATGTGTTCACGAGTTTTGGATATATATCAGCAAATCAAATGAAATATTTGAATGTACAATTTTTTTATTTTTTATTTTTTCATTTATGAATGTCCAATATAAGGTATGAAATTATAAATCTAGACATAAAATGAAATATTTGGAAGGAAATACGTACCTTTTTTGTGTCCAAACTATTGTCCGATGTTGCATTATTAACATTTCATTATAATCGTGCAGTCAGGTTCCAATGATTATAATATCAATATATATAAATCGTCACATGACATTCATATGTAAACCATTATGAAGTTAAATCTTGCTTCCCATCTCGGAATGTTTCCAAGATTCAAGTGATAATTTAGCAAAAATTTAAACAATTCAGTCATTGAATATTGATTGTCCAACTATAATTAAAAGTTAGGGCCAACTTATTGCTGGCACTATAAGTTGGGGGACAATGCTGTAATTTTTCCCTTTTTGAAGTGACCAATTTTTACCGTTTTCCAGATGGAATGCCCACATTTTCTTTGTGAATAGTTTGTTTTGAATTTTCAAATATATTGTATTGATTAATAGTCAACTAATAAATTCATTAACTTGACTTTTAAGAGAGAACCAGACATTAATTAAAATATGCTGTGTTGGGCCAATCAGATCTTCTTCTTCGGCTATTAATTTGACTTGTTATCACCACAAATAATTTACCATCTGTGGGTTCAAATTGTTAATAGGAAAATGATGGTTACAGGCCCCAGCCCCTTCACATGTGAGGGGATCATCATGAATATAAAAGAAATTTGCTATTTATACACATTTGGTACACAATCCTCTCACATGTGTGTGGATTCCACAATAGGATCATATTATGGGACTCACACATATGAGAGGGATGTGTACTAAGTTATGTACCAAATTGTGTAAGTGTAACATTTCTTAATAAAAAATTTGTGAGCCCCTTTTATGTGAGAGGACTGTACACCATGCCGTGTAATCATATTGTACATGTAACAACTCTCTCTTTAATATAAGATCAAAAGTCAAAACTGAACCTCTAAAGGGGTTGCACACATTTTGAGTTGTCTTGTCATTTTTAATTTCCTATATGTAGCCTTAACTCTCGCATTAGTTGAAAGAATGAATTAATAAACACATTTTAAGTTTTTTTAAGTAAATTTGACTTGCATAGTCGATCAATACTGCTAGTGATACGTCAAAGTGAATACAATTCAATTTTTAGTTTGTAAAATCTTCGAATTAAATGAAATCAAATCAATTTTTTAATTTTTAATTTTTTTTTTGGGTGTGTGATTCAGAACGATATGTTTTCAAATCCCACTTTATTTAGTGATATAAATGTTAAAAACTTTTACCCTCAGGGACTTGGCTATTTATCAAAGTGCATCAAACACTTTTTCCAGTGAACGTCCCCACGTTTCATTGTTATTGTGAAAAATATTTATATATTTTTTTTTTGGCATTTTCACATTTTATTGCGCAAAAGATCATTTTCACATATTTTCTCAATTAAAAATTGAGGAATGACGAATATACCCCTCTTTAAATAAAACAAAAAGAAGAAGAAAAAATAATTGCAACCACAGTCTCAATTTTTTTTAAAAAAAACGCAAATAAGTCAAAGATAAATTATTAAAAATGATAATTAGTACATAATGTCCATATCTTTCACTATTATTGCGAAAAACGTTCATACCTTTCATTTTTGTTTTTGATATTTTCACACATAATTACACATTTGATTACGTAAATCATTATTTCTATCCATTTTCATCCAATTTCTCAATAAAAAATTGTGAAATGACGAATCCCTATTTAAAAAAAGTGCAAACATGTCTCCAATAAATTATAAAAAAATTGTTTTTTAAAAAAGAACGTAAAAGAGTCCCAATTAAATTTATTTAAAAATTAAAAAATGCAAACGGGTCCCAAATAAATTATTAAAGAATTGGAAATTAAAAAATATATTTTCTTATTTAAATATGAGAGTATATTCATTATTTCACAGTTCTTTATTGAAAAAATGGATGAAAATTGGTGGAAATGATGGTTTGCACTATTAAATATGTAATTAATGGTGAAAATGTCAAAAAATGAAAGGTATTGACTTTTTCACAATAACGGTGAAAGATAGGGACATTATGTACTAATTACCCTTTTAATAATTTATTTGTGACTTATTTACGCTTTTTAAAAAAATTTCATACTGTAATTGCAATTAATTTTTCTTTTTCTTTTATTTAAAGAGAAGGGTGTATTTATCATTTCATATTTTTAATTAAGAAAATACGTCAAAAGTAACTTTTGTACAATGAAATGTGAAAATAATGGTGAAAATGCTAAAAAATAAAAGGTATAGACGTTTTTCACAATAACAATGAAAAGTGGGAATATTATGTGCTAATTACCCATTTTTCTCGTCATTGTTTGCATCTTATCATAAGAACTCAAAATATAATTCCCAAGAGGAGCTAAATTAATTTTGAGGAGATGATCAATCACCAAAAAGATTGCGTTCATAACATGAATTTTTTTTTAATCTTTTAATTACAAAAGATTTTTCATGTTTTGAAACTTTGAATATTTTACTATAGTCTACTATCCACTAGGTCCGAGCATTTGGTGATTCATTTAGTGTATTTCGATACTCGGAACCACTCATTATATTTTGAATATTTCATAAATGGAATCATTCGGGACCCATGCTTCATATTAAAGAATTAAGAACCAATCTAAACCCAATCGATTTTCGATTCTTAAATTTTGTTTTTGAATCCCAAACCGGATCATCCGTACTTCAATTTTATTCAATTCAATAGCTACATTTAGTTTTAATAAGGTAATTTCGTCTAATTCCGTCACTTAAACTGAAGAGAATCAATTACATAATAATGAAAAATGATTGTCGCCATCTATTTCATTATAATTGTAATTATTTCACGTTAGCAACTAATGATCACATGTGATTATCATTATTTATTGATTGTCAGTCTTTAATTTCTATTGGTGGAATCCAACGAGATTATCTTGATTGAATCAAATTAAAGCACGGTCATCTAATTAAAATTAAAATTAAATTGAAGCTAGTCGACATAAATCAAATTAAAATATAATTATTCGATGAAACAAAATTTATGTACAACTACTTGATTAATATTAAATAAAAGTATAATTACCGAAAATAGAATTTAACCATAGTTATTGAAAAGGCACATATATTTCCTATGCGCAAATAAATATATATTCCATATTCTAATCGTCCAACATATTATTAATTAATCAGAAATAAAGAAAAATTAACACAAACTCAAAAACTTCATCTTAATTATAATCTAGCAAGCTAAACAAAATTCTGTATCCCTTACTGTGTTACCAAATTACAGCTAAATAAAAAGCATCACTGCTGGTAAAATTACCAGAAAAACTATAGCAACAGAAAATTGCAATAATCCTTTTTTTTTAAAGTTAAGTAAACAGTTCGATCCGATTTTAAACGCTGTTTAGCTATTGAAAATCATTTTTAGATATAATAGTTTGGTTTAAAATCAAAACGTTGACGAGTCCATGTGGATCCAAATTAATGACTTTGTAACAACGATTTGGCCCAGTTTTGTGGGTTTACGACATTTTTGTTCACCCATCGTGATGGCCATGTTTCGTTTAATATAAATGCGTTAATTAGAATGAGTTTTGTTGAATTTAGGAGATAGTTTTTTAATTGATGAAAATTATGGGACAGTAATTTAAAAATGATGAATTTTGTACTATAAAGGTCACTATTACAATAATATATAATTTATAGTCAAAGTCATATATAATCACAAACCATATAAAATCATAGTCATCAAGACAAAATGTATAGATCACAGTTACAAAATTTAGTCACAAATTACACGTTTTTGTAGATTACAAGTTATTTATTAATCACAAATTACCAAGTCACAATCACTTTTGAGCTCACACCAATTCCCTCCACACCACTCCACCACTCAAATCGTCATCACTATCTCAAATGTACAACCCATCACCACCATCGCCTTACCTCGGATCAACCACTACCGCTAGCTCCAGCTCCAGCTCCAACTCCAACTCCACCCCCCAACTCTTCACCACCCTCACCTCGAAAAAAGCAAATAAAAAATAACCAAAAAGAAACAAGTTAAATTATCAAGAAATGTGGTGATAATTTTTATATTTATGAGCAGAGACATGATATCTGGTGTCAAATCTGATGTTAATGTGGCAATATTTTAAGGTTTATAAAAGGTATAGTTAAAAAAAATTAAAAAAGTTGAGCTCGCGAGCCGAAGCTCGGCTGGGCTCGGCTCGCGAGTCACGAGCTCGTAGGTCGAGCACGAGCCGAGCTCTTGCGTATACGGGCCGAGCCGCTCGGCCCATTGCCATCACCGAATTGGGATTAATATTGTGTGCCGACAACAACTTTTCTCTTCGCTTCGAACTCCAACGAAAAGCAACGGCGAAATACATCTGACGATATTAGAGCAACTGTAGAGCTCCTTCTAATNAAAAAAATTAAAAAAGTTGAGCTCGCGAGCCGAAGCTCGGCTGGGCTCGGCTCGCGAGTCACGAGCTCGTAGGTCGAGCACGAGCCGAGCTCTTGCGTATACGGGCCGAGCCGCTCGGCCCATTGCCATCACCGAATTGGGATTAATATTGTGTGCCGACAACAACTTTTCTCTTCGCTTCGAACTCCAACGAAAAGCAACGGCGAAATACATCTGACGATATTAGAGCAACTGTAGAGCTCCTTCTAATAAGGGAGCGAGCTCAGTATGATTGCCTTCATTTCGTGCCTCTCAGAGAGAGAGAGAGAGAGAGAGAGAGAGTAGCAAGATAGAGTTTTAGTACAATAAATATCTCTGCAATGTTGTGGTGGGGCATTAGGGATGGGGTGGGAGGGATAATCTCGATTCATGCATTAGGGTGGTGGTGGTATTATTATTATTATTATTATTATAATAAGAGGGATTGTGTTATCTAAACAGATAAATTGAACAGATAACTTGCCAGATGCACATGTGGTGTGCATCTATTGGCTAGTTTGAATTTTTGCATTTCAAATCGGCTGACGATGCACTCCATGTGTGCATCTATAACACTATCTATGCATTTTATCTGTACAGATAACTTTATCCATAGAGAGAGAGAGAGAGAGAGAGAAGTGTAGGGTGTGTATGATTGTAATGGGGTATATACAAAGTGGTACATAAAAATAATTAAAACTTCATCAATGTGAAAAATAATAATAATGACCTATGTTTTGTAATTGAAACTTTGAAGATACGATTATAGGTAATTTTGGACACGGTCTTACAAAGCTTTATGGGTTGACAGTGTCCAAATTGGGCTACAAAGTACTTCTGGACACGGTCTTCTTTGTGAGGGTGAATTTTAGGAGGGGAAAAAATTCACATTAAGTATGTGCAATTCAATTTTTAGAATTTAAGTTTCAAAATTCAAAATTCAAGTATTAAGTAATTAAATATATTTTATTAATTAAATATATTGAAATCGCAATTATACAATTGATAGTACAAGTGCATACTTATATGTGTCAACCTATTTATTGGTCATATATTATCAAATTAATTGTTCACAATAAAAAATTTTGATATGTCACAATTTATTTCATCTATCACAAATCAAAAAATTTATAGGTCACATTTTATTTGTCGGTTATAGATTTTCAAATTAGTTGGTCACAAATTATTTTCAATCACAAATTATCGAATTTTTAGAGCACAATCAAATAGTTGGTTGCAAGTAATCAAATAGTTGGTCACATACCACCAACACTACTGCCGCCGCCGCCACCACCATGGCTATTTGCGACCACCACCACCAACATAGCCTAATAGCGCCATCATCACCAACACAGCCCCATCGACAGCAATATAGACACAAATACAACCCAAATAACCCACCACTACCAGCCACCCAAACACCACCAAAAAAAAATCAAATCCAAATTTATCAACCACCACCACAACGACGACTACCACAACCTCCGCCTCCTCCCTTTCCTCCTCCACCAAACCCATATCTCGAACCATAGCCCAAAACTAGATCCAAAACCAATACGTAGCCAACATAACCACCACCTCAACATTACCGCCAACATCACCACCTCTTGTAGCAGCGCCGATCTCCATCGACACCAGAGTAAAGAGGTATGTGGATAGAGAGTAGAGAGAGGGGATAGGTTGGGAAATGAATTAGGTTTGTTAGTGAAATTGAGTTGGGATAGATGGGTGGGATGGGATGTTAATTAATTTAATTTCATAATATTATTACCAATATTTAATTCTTAAATTATCACTTGATCTTTTGTTTAATAAACTTTACATCTTATTTTTGAATTGTCATCTTTAAAAACAAGTTTGGGTGTAATTTTCACTTTTGGGAAAGAGAAGACTTTTCTGTGTTTTTTTATTGAATTCTATTTCTTTTTTCTTTTTATATAATTTACTTTTTTATAATTTTAATTGATATTGAATTGGTATTTCTAAAGTTGGACTAGAGCGATGCTCATGCCACGTTGATGTTTATTTAGTCCGGTTCGTCCGCAAGTTACCCTTTACTACGTTAATAAAAAGGTTCAAGATTATAGCATCAAGACTTGAAGGTTATGGGTCCATTTGCATGTTTTGCAAAGGTAAGAGACCTCACTTGCAATTTTCTCTAAAAGTATATTGTGAAATCATTTTATTTTAGTAACTATATAGATTTAAAAAAAAAAAAAAAATTTTTGCTTCTGTTTGGTAGGAATTAAAATAAGATTTTAAGTAAATTTTGATAAAAGTTGATTAACTGTGTGATTGAAAAGTGTGGGTCCCATAAAATATACAACTAAAATTAATTTTTAGCTTTAACTCAAATAATATCTGAATTTTAATTTCTACCAAACAGATGCTTAATAACGAATTTAGAATTTTATACATTAGTGAAATTAACTCTAATCTTATTCGGTACTTCATACTAACGCACAATTTACAGCAATGTTTAATAATTAATATGCCAATTTGACCATTGTTTTGAATTGCTATGAATGTCAATTCTGAATGAGTCCACGCCATAGTATATACTTTTTGACTCTTTGAACAGACTACTTCCTTAATTCAAATAATCCGTAAACACGCACATTTGTGAATAAATCAACCATTATATAAATCATTTGCATATATATATATATCTATATATGTTCCATTTTCCATATCATCTGCATGTTCCTCCTTGAACAGTCACCTCGACTCGATTGTACTCTACCACATCTTTCGTGCTCTTTAATTTCTTCATAGAGATAGTGTAGATTTTCCCAACGTTTGATCCTCGTTGGTCAGATAGTTCGAGCGGGTTACAACTTGATTAGTCTATCCTTGTGACTTAAAGTACTTTTAGTACAACACATATCATTGGCACGTATCATATTCGAAAGCAGCTGCGAGTTCATTGTCAAACAAGCACCTCGACTCAATCTCGTATTCTATCCCCCATCAACGTGACTCGGAGTACCTTAGCCCCACATGGCTAGAAACAAAGAAAAGAAGAAGAACAAGTTCATTCACTTCATGACAGCACCAATAAGAATTCTGATTTGTGGTTGTGCTAAAAGGATTGATCAAGATCGCATTGTACAGCCTCAGTTGCGTAAGGACTTAGGTGTCAACTTGTACAAGGAAAGTGATAACAGAGATATCATGGAACTTATTCGACAGGCATCTGCCAGAAAAGGCGGTGGCGTAAGGGTCGATGTTGATAGCAAGGGGAATTTAGTGTTGAAAAAGCCGCCAGTCGAGGCGGCAGAGAGGAGTTACAGTATAGGGGTGGGAAGAATAGGAAGAATAGATGAGGAGGTGCCTTGTGATTTTAAAGAATCGGATGTAAACAAGTATTTATATAGGAAATGTCCAAGTTATGTTCTCTCTAAAGGGAATGTTTTATATTAAGATTTTTAATTTTTAAAATTAGTAACTGTGGAGAAGATTATTTTTCTATTTCTAGGTGTCAAAATGTATTTAGTAAATTTTAATCAAGCAAATAATAATAAAGTAGATTTCCTTCAAACTCGAGGAGTTGAGATTCTCTTTTCCAGGCAATTTGCTCTTTCTCATGTTAAATTTTCGAACAATCGTCTCCTGATATTTTTTTTTTCACATGGAGTGATGACTTGATTACACGAAAACCAATTATCATTACTTTGTTTTTACCGCGCAACTTTGAAGCAAAATATTGGGCATGGCCGCATGGAGTAACAAAGATATGGAGTTTTTTGAAACAAAAACTGCAAATCTAGAGGGTTTTACATATAGCTTTATATGTTGTCATTCTCCTAAAGTCCTTGATTTTTTTAGGAAAAAAATAAAAATTTGAATTTTGAACTAAAAGATGCAATTGTTTGATGAAAAGACGTAGAATGGGAGGGTGGAAATTTTTATGGGCCAACTGGGACATTTTCGAAACTTGAAGGACCGAATTTGATTAATTCTACTCATATAATTAGTGTGTATATAGTGTGTTTAGGTAAAAATTCTAACTTGGAGTTGAATCAAGCAAAAAGGAAGTGTTTTGGACCTTAACTTGGACAAAATGATGGAATTTCAGAAGTATTACGAAGTGCGAGATCTTGATAAGAGCCTTGTGGGCCAACTTGGACATTTTCGAAATTTGAAGGACCAAATTTGAAAAGATCCAAAGTCAGAGGACCAATTTGTATGACATTGGAAGTTCATGGACTAAATTGAACAAATTCAGAAGTTGAATGATTAAGTTGACCAAAAGTTGAAATCTAGAGAGAAATTGTGTAATCATAGAAAAAGTGAAGCCCGTCTCGAAATGCATTCCGAGGTCGTCACTCGACTAAAAAATCACGGTTGTTCACGGAAGCATTTCGAGACCTTGACAGACTCCTTTTCAATTCAGGAGTCCACCTTTTGAAAACAAATGCAAGGACAATTAGGGTATTTGAATGGCATGGTTTTCAAGGCTTATGAAGGGCAAATCTGGGTCGAACAAAAGGATTCCATACCACATACATTACCATAACCTAGAGACTAAAAATGCATCTTGAAGAGAAATCAAAGATTAAATCAAATGAATTATTGAAGATCTATACTTGAAGGTTTTCGGTTTCTTGGGATTAAAATAAAGATGGAAGAGAATCATCATATCTCTCTGTTCTTAAAATAAACAAGTAATGTTCATGTCAACTTCTTATTTTGATTCATTCACCATATTTTTTAGATAGATTATTTGCTAAGACGACGATGTAGATAATTGACTCTAACTCATGTTTAAATTCATCGTTCTCGGTTTTCCTTTATCACATTGTATGTTGAATTGGTATGATTGATATATTTTCATCTTTGTTAATGTCGCGGAAATCTTCGATTCGGGCTCATAAAAACCATCCAAACGAAACGCAACCATAGGCCTCGGCTCGACCCACAACATTGCAAGGTTGACTCTTTCTATCCACTCTGATTGCACTTATCTAATCCACAAATGACACAAAGGGGGTAGTGGTTACAATGTGTAAGAAATGACGAAGTGATGGTTGATTTCACACAACTCCCACATGGCCGCTCCTTCTCACTCGGCTCCCTCTCTCCACCTTTTCTCAATTGCAATCCGCACACCAAGAAAGACACGGCTGGGAACAAAACAAATATAGAAAGACATTAGGTCACTCAAATGGGTTGGGCCAAAGTCTTCTCTATAAATGGGCTGCCACTTAATTACAAATAATGGACCATACAATACAAAAGGCTAAGACACTAACCAAATCACCAATCTAATAAGCCAAGTCAATAATCACTACTTGGGCTAAATTCATGGGCCAAGCTTCAAGTGAATTGGTTGTTTTCGAATTGAGTCAAGCTTATGGTGTCGATAAATTATTCGACATCTATTTTAAATTATCGATCGAATTTATTGGTTATCAAAACCCAACAGTTAATCATGAATGTGAAAGTTTTAACCGAGAAGATGAAAGATCTTCCCTCTTGCTTGATCTTTCATCCTTCACAGAGTACGGTATGTTATTCGTATATCACACGCAATAATGTAAGTCACAATTAAGCAATTTTTTCTTATTAAAATCTCTCCATAAGAATACTCATCTATATTTCGGATTTCAGGTTGCAATCAATTACTAAGATTCGCAGGTTCACAACTCCAAACTTACGTTAATAAGCCACAACGTGATTGATTTTTACTTAGAATTATAGGTCACAATTACACCAATGTGCTGAACCTGCAAATTATCACAATGCGAACATGAGAATAATTCGAAAGGTTACAATTAATCGAAATTTTTTTAGAAGAACAAGAACTTAGTAACTTCACAATTAGTTTAACTTCATAGGATCACTGACATTAATTACTAAAGGCACATGAAGCCAATAACTTATGATAATACACAACAAACATGAAAGCCATCTTCAATTATGGTCATAATACGCAATCATACGTTTTGTGCGACCATTTTCACAATATAAATCCAAACCAAGCAATGCAAATCTCATTTTTTTAGTTTCGAATGTTTGTATTGAATTTGTTGACAACCTTTTTTGTTAAAATTACGTCGACAACAGATGTCGGATCCACTCGTACCTTTGCAAACAAATTCCTGCACTATTGATTGGATATTAGGATGGGAAATTAGCGTTTACAGATATGAGAGATACTTTATGATGCGAGACAAAAATTTTCAAGTACCGATAATATGATCAAAGATAATCACATATCAACAAAAATCATATAAACAAAATCAACCAAAGTATGAGTAAACTAAACTCAAGCAAATAAATATAGAGTAAGCAAGAGAGATGATTTAGTGTAGTTTCAAGTGTTAAAGGTTTCATTATTCTTCAAATGGAATAAGTTGTAAGCTTTTATAGGATCATGGCCAAAGTGGTAGCCGTTGGATTGTAACCACATGACCTCATCTCTCAGGTTGAAGTCTCACATCACTTAGTCTGCTATACTTTTAATGCATTGACAATGGGTCAGCTATCTTATACTCTAGGCTGACAATCCTGACATTCATCATTACAAAACGTTACATCAATAATTCTTAAAAATTGCCTATCGAACCTCTACAGGATGACAAGGACTTCATACTCGGGAAACTTCGTATTGGAGTTCTTCGGTAAGATGAAGTTTGGGTTCCTCTTTGAGGACTTCGGCCAAGAAAGAAAAAAGAGGGGTGCTTTGCTCTTCGACCTCTTTATTTTGACCAAATAGGTTTTTTTTATTTGGCTAGATTCGACTGACATCTTCATGTGGACTATGACATGGTCTCTTGACCAGAGCCTTGGTGATAAGGCACAACAGAATTGCTGCATTTATATTTGTTGATGCCAGTGGAAATGAATGACATTTTTAGGATTATGTTATACCAGAAAATGTTCTAATTGAGCGACATTGTAGGGTTTCATAATGGAGATAAAATTTAATTGTAACCGCTTATTATAAATTTTTTTAATCGTAACCACTTATCACATTTTTTTATGGTAGATTTTATTCTAAATACTTTATTTTCCTAAATTTAGGAGGATTTTGCAACTTGTATATAAAAAATATACATAATGAATTACATATATATGATGTGAAGGGAAAATATTAGATAAAAAAGTTGATTGTATTTTAAACTGATAAATGATACGTGTCATGAGACATTATGTAATCTATTATGTAAATCTTGATTTACATGTCGCAAGATCAAATTTAGGAATGTGAATGATTTTTGAAAAGGGTACTTCAAACTTTGTAGGTAACATTTTTCCCCATAAAATTATGATGAGAAATTAAGATTTATATAATCAAATAATTTTCTTAAATTTTCTTAATAAATTTAACTCTACTTCTTGTCTTCCCAAAGTCGTCTTCTTTAATCAATGGTGATTATGTATTTTATATAATAAATATTTTATTTTCTTGACTAAAAACGAAAAATGAAAATAAATTTATTATTGTAATTAAAATAATTTGATAAAATCCTACCGAATATATTCTGAAGGTCCAAATCCTAGCTTACTTGTTATTGCTTGTCGGTAGGATATGTCATCCTTATTTGGGTTAAGATGGTTGTCCTGGGATTAAATCTCGGGTCAAACAGTCCCAGTAAACCTCCCTCCAATAGATTTAGCGCCCCTGATTTGATCAGAAATTTAATTCCGGGACTTGTAGTATCTCTCTCCTTATTTTTCTCCTAAAGATTGTGTTTGCCGACGTCATAAGCCAAACTGCCACCTTGAGGTGGCAATGGGCCGAGCCGGCCCATACCCGAGCTCGTGGCTCGTGGTTTTTTGGGTGAGCTCCGCTCGTGCCCGATCTCGCCCAAGACGAGCAGTTAAGCTCGCCTCGCCAGCTCGTCAATTTTTTTTTATACTACTAAACGTTTAAACATAAAAAAATTTATATATACACATTTTTTAAAGAAATGTATATTCGAAAAATTCTTTACAAAATATATATTGACCCTTTTATAACTACTAGTTTTAGCCCGTGCAATGCACGTGTTTCGTTATTTTGAAGGTTATGTTA
>CAIGRK010162976.1:0-13608 GCA_903798315.1 Fraxinus greggii
TTTTACAACATATACAATTAAGTCCTTTTGTTTACAGAATTTGTCAATAACATAAAACAACTCAAACCCAACAGAGAAGATAGTGGACAAAACTAAAGAAGAGCTATTGTCCACTTTTAGATTGTGTGGTTAAAGAGTACGAACAATTTGTGATTCCTTAGAGAATACGGTTGAAAATGGCTTTTTAAAAAAAAAAAAATCTGTGCCAAGTAAGCTCTAAAGCAGATATGGACTATAGGAAGAATGAGACGTGCATGAGAATTATTTGTCTATTTATCTTGAATTTTGACGTTTTCCATCCTAAAATTATTACATTTGATTGAGATATATGTGCTTAGATGACAGCTCTAAATCTATCAGATGAGCATCCACTCGTACAAAGGTTGGAATGGTTTAGTTGATGCATAGTGGGTAAGGGTGAAAGAAAGTAGAATACAAATATTGAGAACACAAAGAATGAGTCGGAAAATTGGAAGAAAAATCCATTTTCAAAAAAATTTAAACGGAACCAACTAAAGTCACAAACAAATAAGCCTGGAACATTCCTATATCGAGAGCAAGGACAAACAAACGTCTAACATGATTAATGAATAACAACGCTAGAAAATGAGAAAAGTAGTTAAAAGGGTATTTCTATCTTTTCATTTTTCACTCAAGTATTCTAAAAGACTCTTTAAACGCTATTTACATATAGAGAAGTAAAGTCTCGAGCTCGATTTTCATGTATTGTCACTTCTTAGGTAACCTTAACTAAATTAACTAACCCATTTCCTAGGAGGCCTTTATGTCATAGAAAAATTATGAATTTGAAAATCAAATGATGCACTTGAAAATTCTAGAAAACTCCAAGGGCATTTATGTCCTTTCACTTCTCACTGAATATACTTTTTTCGGGTAAATATATTCACGCCACAACTTTATTAACGATGCCACGTTATATGTAAAATGAAGGTCCTTAATATTTGTTCATTTTCGTACTTATGTTCTCGATTTTTTCGTCTTAGTTTAATTAACACATTTTTATCATGACAACCAAAAAATTTGTTAAGATTTGTATTTCAAATACACAAGACAAACTATAGTTACGTAATTTGACAAATTATTTTGTCCATGTTAATTAATATTTGGTTAAAATTTGTTATCAAGTAAAAGATTTAATTAATTGAAAGTTAAAGATAAAAAAGTTGGAAATACAAGCACAAAAATAACAAAATTTAAGAAATTTAATTATAATTAAAATTAATAAAATGTGGTGCAAGAAAAAACAGTGCACGTGTCTGTCATAAAAAAAAATTTGAAAATAAAAGAAAAAAAATCAGAATTTTCGATAATCTCCGCCATTGTTTACTCGAGACCGATTCCATAGGGAAGCTTTGGAGATAAGAAAGTATAAAAACTCGGGGGCTTAAATGGCGAGGAAACCTGACGAGGACTACGATTACTTATTCAAATTTGTACTAATAGGCGATTCAGGAGTCGGTAAGTCAAATTTGCTATCCCGATTCACCCGAAATGAATTCTGCTTGGAATCTAAATCAACAATTGGCGTTGAATTCGCTACTCGTACCCTCCAGGTTTGATAATACTTTCACTACTATTCTATTTTTAGTGTTACTATATTTTGTGGGAAAGTCAGGAACAGTTACTTGTGTTTTCTGTGGCACGTGTCAGTGCATTTGAATGTGGGTTTGGTTTATTATACTTGTGGGGTGTTTATTCTGCTTAAATATGAGATGGGTTTTCATTTTTTTTCATGTTTATTAATGTTTGATTAGAAGTTTCGATCTATTTATTCTTGGGGTAGTTGTTAATCGGATTGGTGTTTATAGTTTTGTTTATGTTGATAATCATGGTTAATTAATTGCAATTATGTTTAATTTCTGTATAGTATAAGTTTGTGTATTCTACTTCTGGTATTCAGTATGAAATGAATTTATTGTTGCTAGTTTAGAATTTTTAGGTCAGTTTGTGAATGTGGTAGTTCTTATTTGTATTGGTGTTTATAGTTTGAATGCATAATTTGTAAGTTTACAACCTTTATATCTGTTTATGCATGGGATAGTGATAGTTGTTAGCAGGATTGGTGTTTATAGTTTGTTTATGTTTATATTTATGGTTAATCAGTGACTGAGCAACAATTATGCATAAATGATGTATAAAGAAGACAGATAAATATTAAATGCCATTGGTTGTAATAGTTTGAACTTGTTAACTTAAAATATGGTTTGTGATATAACTAGTTTGTAGGAACTAGGAACTAATTCTTGGATTTTTATTGAGTGATGTTATTCAAGAATTTACCCATTTGGGAGATTTTAAAAAGATTGGAATCATTAATTTTGAGTGGAAATCCGGAATCTTTATACATGGTGCAAAAAGCATTTTTCTAGTTACTTGAAATATTTATTATATTCGATAGGGCTACTGGGGCAGAATGCTCTTAGAATGTTTGTTTTGTGTTCATAGAATTATTATAGAGGGACATTGATAGTGGAAAGAGATGTTGAAATTTGTTTCCATGAAATGTTCTCACTACTCTGTCATTTTTACTTGTTATTTGTTTGGCTTGGCCATAATTCAAATAGACTGCCATCTTTTTTACTACTTCATTTGCAGAATTAATTGAATAATTGAACTACATGAATTGAATTTGGAGGATTAATATATTTATTTCTTGATCAATTTTGCTACCATTTGAAATCCTGAACCTTTGAAAAGAATAAAGACATTTTTATTGTTGGGATGGCATACATCCCTTTGTTAATTCTAGATAAAGATCAAATCAGTGTATTATTGTCCCAAAATGCTGAATAAATTTTAAAAGTCTATGCGTGATGCAGTGTATTTTTCGTGTTGTATGAGTTCAAAATATAGGAGGTTTTTGTAGACTTCAAGTATTTTAATACAATATTAACTTATAAAATACTATTTTTATAAATAAACTTGTTGTCGATTTTTATATCCCGCAAGTGTACGGATCGTAACAAGTAGTAGAGTGGACCTATGAGTTCAAATATAGTTCCCATGAGGACCGCTATTTAACAATTGATTCAATTATTCCTAACTTTAATTTGATCGAAAACAAATGAAAGGTGTGTATTTTCTTTTTGTGATTTTCTATTTAAAGATACTAAAACAAATAAAAGTGATTTTTTTAATAAGATGGTTTAAGTGTTAGGATTCATGACTTTACTATAGTTATCACCTTAATCTGAATTATCAAGTTTTATACAAATGATTATGTTTACCCGATCAAATTCTTTTAATATATTCAATTTACTCCTCTCAAGTTCTCGTTGAATCAATTTAACTAATTCAATTCTATATCTATATGTGAATCAATTTTAGTTAAACACTATTATTGTTCTAAGAATTTATGTAACGACCGCATTAACTAGCATAAGTATCTCTACGTTTTATGCTAAATTACCGGATTTTACTATGTAATCCAAATCTAAAACTCACTTTTCGATTCGTAATAGATTTCAAAGAATTCAAAGCATTAAATTCGTGAATAAAAATCAACACATATGCATTTAAAGAATTAAAATCTTGAATAAAAGAAATAAATGGTCACATAGATTACATTGTTTGCCCTAACTATGAATTTAGCTACTCATAATACTGAAAGAAAAACAAAAAGTATAGAGTTCATAATCGGGTTTTGAAATTTTGATCATGGAAAGAATTAAATCTTGTATCAAGAATCTTCTTCGTCCTCGAAAGTCTTCAAACCTTGTTTTTGTTCTTTGATATTGATGATTATGTATTTTACTCTCCCCCCCAAATCTGGAATATACTTGTGCGGTTGAAAATTGATTTGTGAAAATATTTTGATCATATTTCACTCATTTTTTACTTCTTATCGCATCTAATCAACCCCTAACATTTTCGAATCTTCATCGCGAGGTTCGACACAAGTTTTGAGTATTTACATTTAAGTCTCCAAAGTTTGGATTTTGTCCTTTTTCGCCAATTTTTGCTTCTTTTATTCAATTCTACTTCATTTCATCGAGTTTCACCTAATAAACATAATATACAATAAATTAGGCTATAATTTTCAAAAGAACTATTAAATATCTATATTTTTTTTTTTGTCCAAATAAGTGTATAAAATACACTTATCAAAACTCATCAAACGTTGGACTTCCCGAAGATCCTTTTTAAGTGTGCATGTTTGGAGTAGGTTGTGTGTGTATTTTTTTTCTTTATTTTCAGAGTTGGGGATTCTGGTAGGGGTACAAGAATGTTCCTGCATAGTTTAGTGGCGATTGGATGTACATATTGGTAGTCTGGTACTTGATCTTTATCTTTCTCATGTACGAGTAGTAATTTGGCCATTCTTCCTACATTTGATCTTGTTTAGTACATTTCATGCCTTCACCAAAGTTTGAAGGCATATGATCTCCATTACACATGGTACAGCTCATTCTTCAACTGATCTGTTAGCTTTTGGTTCTTAGTATAGAGACTAGCAATAAGGGCTTTTGAGTATTCAGTACGTTCTTTCAACATTTAACTGAAGTTTTCTTATAGTTTAATTTTGTTCTCTTGTATTCGCTTGTGACTGCTTTATTTGAGATTGGTATACAGATTCCACTATCTTCATACAAAGCCAACTAGCTTCACTCAGTTGCTTATAAATTTAAATTTAATAATAATAGGAAAATGAGATAATTTAGATTTAGATTTAGAGTGCATGCTTTTGTACTTGTTTTAACTCATTTCTGTGTAGGTCGAGGGAAGAACGGTGAAGGCTCAGTTATGGGATACGGCTGGCCAAGAGAGATACAGAGCCATAACTAGTGCTTATTACCGGGGTGCTCTGGGAGCTGTTCTTGTATATGATGTGACAAAACCAACTTCGTTTGAGAATGTGAGTCGATGGTTGAAAGAACTTAGGGACCATGCGGACTCCAACATTGTTATTATGCTTATAGGAAATAAGACCGATCTCAAGCATTTACGTGCTGTTGCTACAGAGGATGCTCAGAGTTTTGCAGAGAAAGAGGGCCTTTCTTTCATTGAAACGTCTGCTCTGGAAGCAACTAATGTAGAGAAGGCTTTCCAAATGATCCTTTCAGAGATATACCGTATAATTAGTAAGAAGTCCCTTTCCTCGGACGAGCCTGCAGCTACTAGTATCAAAGAAGGGAAGACTCTTGACGTTGGACCTCAAGAGACCAACCTGAAGAAGACGTGTTGTTCTGCTTCCTAATGGCTTCGCGTTTTACCTCCCGATAACTCTCTATCTGTTAAGTTTTCCATTTTGCAATCTTTCGTTTTGAATTTCTAAATTGTTCTTCAATTTAGAATGTTTGGCAGTTGGTTGTAGAGATACTGGTGTTTTTCTTACATAAACGATTTCTATACTAATTATCAATGATTTCTTTCAGATGCTTATCTTTAATGAAGCCATTGGATACATATGTGATGAAATAAACCCAAAATGGACAGAGAGAAACTGATTTAACATGCATACTTGTGTTTCATAATATACATTTCTTCGGTAAAATCTGAAAATGGGAACTTAGTAAAGTCTGATCACATTCAGCTGTTCACAAGAAATCCAAAAGAGAGAAGTTTATTAATAGACATTTTCCATCTGTTTACACTCTTTTTAACATGAGATAATACAGTTGAGAACGGTTAACCACAACAATTGTTTTTCTGCTCAATTGGTCGACCCTCAATTTTAACCGTGCTTGCCTGTTTCTTGTTTGCAGCTGGCTGGTTACCCATTCTGCAAAAACCGTTGTGTCAGATACATAATAAAAAGTTCTCTCTTGAAAGTGAAACACTACAAATGAGGATCAAATAAGAAAATATTGGTTGAAATTTTATAAAAGTCAAAAAGAGAAAAATTCAGAAGTTCTGATATTCATTCATTCCTTGTCACCATTATTGGTAAGCCATTATCATGATACTTTAGGAGACGGAGCAATTCATCATCACATTTGGTAAACAATTTGTTCATTAACCAGATTGATCAAATATAAGCCTCAAGCATCTTCAATATAAAGCTTAGCAATTTGGTTAATAAAGTCACCATTATACTTCTCTCTCTCAGAAAACCCCCTTGAAAACTACTTCGAAGAAGGAATTTGTACAAGATATAAACTATCGGGCATAACAAATATTTGTTTTTGCGCGATGGAATAAAGTGGCTCCTAAAAATTTTGTTCATCACAAGAGATTGTCAATTTGTAAAATATTACATAATAGAATCAATTATTTTATGTATATGTATACTATAGAAAAAGATAACACCATATGCCATAAAAACCAATAATAAGTTGATTAGTTTGCCTTACTTTTTCTTAATCTCGCCGGTCATGGTTAAGAAAGCCTGCTCCACATTGATAGAATCTTTTGCGCTAGTCTCCAGAAAAGGGATTCCAAGCTCGTCTGCGAATGCCTGCAATTTCGGCCAAAGGATAGAGGGATTAGGTTAGAAATTATTAAAATGTTAAATAGCCCAAATTGTAATCCATTTTCCGCATCTCACTTATCTTTTTGTAGTCTTATTTAATTGTTTTCTTTGGTCATGTTCAGAATTTGCAGTATCTTTGGCATTTTATTTCAACACTGCTCCCATAAAGAGTACAGCAGAACCTTTGCATTTTATTACTAATATTTCTTTTCGTAACAACACCCACCCCACTCCACCCAATACACACAAAATAAAAGCAAAACCAGCAAGAAAGGAGATATTTGGAAGTCCAGTCTCTGTAATCACAGGAGATTAATTTCCAAACAAACAGAAAAACATTTGGGAAACATGCAATTTTCCAGCATCGATTTAAGAATGAAATTGAAAGCTTCAAAGCTTATAGAATACTTATTGCTGTAACTATTTGTTCCGAACCACCACAACATTTCAGGACTAATGATGCAGAAAGGTAAAAAGTACAAAAGAAGATTTATATAGGATTATAACAATGGAACCTTTGCAGTTTGTGTATCAACAACTTTGTTCTCAACTAGATCGCATTTGTTCCCCACCAAAAGCTTGCATACACTATCGTTTGCATATCTATCAATCTCATTAAGCCATTGCTTAACATTGTTGAAGCTTTCCATTTCAGTTACATCGTACACAATCTGTTGCAATTAAGTAAATGTGAGATTATTCTTATCATGAAAGGAAACAGAGCAAAACTGCATTGAGGTGAGTAAAGACGGCAAAGAAAAACTGTTACTACCAAGAAAGCAAAAAATGAACAATGCTATATTGAGGTAGATAAAGATGGTACAAAATTATTGAAAGCACGAATCATATCAAAATTCCCAACTGATTTAATGACATTGAGAATAACACAGAACATATCTTTTTAATTATGAACTTCTATTTTCATGTGTTGGGAAAGAAAACATTAGAAGTTGGATAGAAGTTAGCAAACAATACAAAATATTTACTACAAATTCCACATATGAATAAGCTCTTTGTATGAAGCTCTAAAAAATTAAAAAAAAAAATGATAATAACAAAAACTAAATTTTGTCAAATAAAATTGAAATATTGGCACCTAGACTCATTATCAATATATGGTGAATCTTAAACTATATCAAGAAAGACGTACAAAATCGAAAACAACTATAACATTTCAAACTTTTATGAGGTCAACGCCGATTCACAATATAAAAAAAGAAAAAAATTGAAAGCACAAGGAGCATATTCTCCATAAAGAGAGAAGGGCCGTGAACTAGAAGCTTATATTGTAGTGAAGAGAAATGAGGGACCAGTTTTTGCCATTAAAGAAAATAAATTGTTCATTCGCCAACAAATGAATGCAACATGGCATCTTAGTTCCTGAATGAGGAACTTGCCTGGCAAGCTAACCTTCTACAATACCTACCTATTGACATTCGTTCGTGCAGTAATAACTTTATGAACAAGTCATAGACATACACGAACAATAAACTAGAGATCAAACATCATAAATTGAAATCTTTCTTACAATTATCCCATGAGCTCCTCGATAGTAACTGCTCGTAATAGTCCGGAATCGCTCTTGACCAGCAGTATCCCACTTAAAAGGCAGAAAGAAGTATCAAGTTAATTGTGGTGATTAAATAAACTTCTAAGAGGGCAGCATGTAATATGCAGTTAGAACTATAATTCGTAATATTAGCAATGCAAAGTTAAATATTACCATTTCATATAAGCAAGACACAAACATATCGCTAGTCCAATCAAACAGCAGAAATGTTAAAGGTGATCAGGCTCCAGATTTTGTGAATAGCAGGAAACATAAAAAGAACCCAAATGCTTTATCTAATCACTCATTTTCCTCTACTTACAAAATCTTTTTTTAACTGATAGAACCTATATCATGCTATATTTGCACTTCACATCAAAACCGAGAGAAAGATCACAGCTTTGGGGCTTGGGTGGGATGAGATAATCATGCTTCGACCAACTACTAGAAAACTATGAGAATTTATGTCATATAAAATATTTCTCCAAAGCTAAATATCTTTTTTCTTGGTGTATGATAAAAACTACCATCCATCTTTCTAAGTTTGGGTTCTTCCAAAATTTGCTAATAAAACCATACACATATAGTAATCCCAGTTTTAAATGCATCTAAAATAAAATTAACCTCCAGAGATTATCAAGTCAAAACAAAAAGTTCAATGCTAATTTCTGAAATCCAGACAGTCTCAAAAATTGCATGCTCTTATATGTTATAACCAAAGTAGCACATACAGCTAGCATAATATTCATATACTTGTTTTTATAATGTTCACAACTATAGAGTAGTCATTAAATCAAATAAACTCACAATTTGCAGCTTGATTGTCTTCCCATCTAGCTCCACAGTCCTAATTTTCTGCAGTGATTATGGATAATCACAAACCCCAATAGAAACAGAGCCAAAGACCTGAAAATAACTAACCTATTTTGTAATCTAAGCAACATTAATAAACGGGTTATGAGAGTAAAAACTCACAAAATCCACTCCAATGGTGCTAATATAGCTGTCAACATATGAATCATCCTGAAAGCATCAAAGAATAGCATCATGTCCACTATACAATTCACCCAAAAGAAATTTCAATAAAAACCCAACTGTATATACTAACCCAAAACTATTTCCAGAATCAAGTCACTAAAGAATATTGAAAAGAAACACATTATAAAACTGATCAATTAGAATGTTGAACTAATTAAGAGAATCACTATTCTCATTAAATTAGTTATAGAACTGAACTTAAGTACTATTATCCTGATTCTTTACAACAACAAAAAAGTCCATCAAGAGATAATCATTTGTTTCCCATACACAATCATAACCATTTTTTTTTTTCAGAATAATCAAACAATGAATAACTGATTTAAGAATGGAACTGGAGCGTACAGCGAATCTAAGAAGAAGACAAGATTTTCCGACAGAGGAGTCGCCGATCAACAAAAGCTTAAACAGATAATCGCTGCAAAAATAAACAACAAAACATTTAAAAGAAGAAAAAAATGAAAGTGAGAAATCTAAAGTAAACATCCGGGTTTTCTCATACTATTCGTTACTCATTTTTCTTCGCTTTGACTTTCCCTTTCGTTTTATTGGGTTGAAATTTAAGGGTTCTGAGTTGAAGATGAATGAGCGATTTGATTATTTTGTGTAAATGGTTATCTATTTCTTGACGGTTGATCGGCCAAGCGATTACCTCTTTCTTATTTTTAAATAAAAAAAACACTTTTGCAAAAGAAACTCTTTAAATAAGTAATTTATTTATTCTTAATAATCATGCTCACAAAAAATTTTGAGTGCGGTTATTTATATTTGAAAGTTACTAGCTCAATCCTAAAATCACCTAAGAGCTCTGCTATTTGTATAGTTGATCACAATAGGGGACGCGGGGGTGGAATTTTTTTGGCAATTTTTTATTACCATGGAGCCCACCCAAGTGAGATATTGGTAAAATTTCTGTCAAATGAATTTCTGTACAAAAGGCTTTGGCCATCACCTAATAGATGAATAACGCGAAATTAAATTTATCAATTAAAAGAAACAAGTCACTTTTGATTGTTCTAGATGTTTAATCAATCAAGTCAAATTATCATATGTTGAATTGCTGCAATAAATAATTAAAGCAGTAAATAACATAAGATTCGATGATGGAGATAACCCTAAAAATTTTGGGACCAAACCAGTAGTTTCCACTACAGACAATAAAAACTTACAGTATGATTTAGTCTAGAAAATCCACTAAACTCGCTGATCTAAGTCCTGCAATCTTCAAAACATGCTGGAACGTGCTTCATTCACACATGCTCCCGATCTTCTGAAATTGTCTAATCTCTTGTGGAATAACAAGAACGCCTCGTTCTTGTCCTCTTCCTGTGCTTCCGATCCAACATCCCTCAAATTTCAGCAATCTCTGAAGACTATTGAGAAAATACATTCCTAATGATATTTAGGAAGTCGGTGTTTTGCATTTTATGAATTTGATGTTTTTTCTCAAACTTGTGGTTGCTTGATCTCAAGAGTCAAAAGATAACTCTTAATATTTGGATGTGTTCTTGGGTCTTTGAATAATGATATAAAGATGTAAAATAATATCAACCACACTTTTTGGATGTTCATAGGGCAGGATATATAGGGAAAAGTGTTTGAAATGAAAATCGATTGAAAAATATTTGAAGCAAAACAGATTTTTGATCGTCTACCATCGCTCGAGTGCCAGCTAGTGATAGACGAGCAGCAGCTGAGCAGTCATCAGTATTTTTATCATAACTTTCTCTCTTGGTATCCGATTGAGGTGATTCAAAATGCGTTGGAAAGCTAACTCAAATGACTATAATTTTTTATAGCCTTGTCCAAATTTCAATTTTTTTACGTAAAAAATGTGTTGCAAGTTGCGACTGCGAATTTGGAGTATAACTTGTGCGGCTCTTTGACACTCTGATTTCTAATTGCATTCTCTTGATCATATGTAATCTTCTTGGACATCTTGAATTCCTTCAAGACTATACTACCATCCAAAAGACTCATTGACTTTTACAACCTTTTGTAACAATCATATTATTTTACAATAATCATTTTGTTTAAAAAATTACCAATACAACTAAAAACCTAATAATATCCATGATCATTATATATTCATCCCACTTTAAATTCATCACTATTAAAATATTAAAATTTAAAAAAAATATTATTTTCATCCACATCAAATTCTAATATTGTCCTCATTAAATTCATTCATTTAAACAATATAGATATACGCAAATTTGATATATTCATCACACTCTAAATATATCCTAATACAATTTCAAAATTTTTAAAAATCACTATATTCATCCAAACTTTAATGTAAGGTAACTCAAAAGGCAATACTTCTATGTAGAGCTAAAAGCCATCAATAGTGGGGGCAAGACGTTTGACATGATTTTGTTCTTTCAAAAATTAAAATAAAAATGATGAAATTTGTTTTCATGTATTTCTTCTAATGGTAATACTAAATTTATCAAATTCACAATAAAATGTAATCCTTTTTAAAATTATTATTCATATATTGCTGTGTTTTCGTGTATTTCTTCTAATGCTAATCCTTCCATTGTTATTTTGATTTCAATCAAAGATGATTTTAGTTGAACATGATATTTTACGATTCTTAAAATTTTAGTTAAACACAAATTTTAAAGAACATAAAAATGTTTAAAAGAATTTAATGAAAAAAATATTAGTGGATGAATTTAGAACGATATTTTTTATTTAATTTTATATATGTCTATTTAGGTAAATTTACATTAAATTAAAAATATAATATAATTATCCTTTTAAAAGTGGATATATATAAACTGTGGATGTATATAGCGGTTCCCAATTTTTTTATTTAAAGCTTGGCGAAATACGTTCTAAATATTGATTGCTTGTTTGATGCAGTAAGTGCGAGAATTGAACTTGAGCTTTACATCATCTATTAAATCAAATATGAACTTAGTTTTGTATTAAAACCATACATAACCTGAAAAAATTATATCACTTCTATTATGTGGCAAACTCACGTAGCAATAATAGCTACGAAACCCACAAAAAATTGATTCAATCCCAAGAATGCTAAGAATCAATGTTTAAACTTGATTAAAAAATATTGTCAAGGAACCCACACAATCGCCGACAATATATTGACTCCGTGATTACAAAACTCAAGAATTTCGCTCGGTTTGTTTGAATGCTACAAGAAATAATCTTAATAAGTTCAGAGTTAATTGGATGAATCAGATAGCCTCGTCGATTAAGAATTGTTTGATGTTTAAAATTATTATTGATTAAACTATAGTCAAATATGCTATTTGTGCCTTTTTTATTTTTTTATTTTTGAAAAAAATTGCTTATCTTTAAAGATTATAAGTTATTTTGAGCACAATTTTCATGATCAATTATTGTCTGGGTGTAAAAATTATTGATAGTTGGAGAGAGTTTCGAATTGATAGAACTAGGTTATGATTTGTATGTAAATTTCTATCAACCTACATTCTCTATCACTAAACCTTATTGCGAGACGAGTTTCGGGTGGTCAAGTCGATAAAGGAGATTATCTAGAATGTGTTGATTCTATGCATGTTGAGTATTTTTGTATGAAGTGTCTTTGGCTAACAAGGTAATGATCATATGCTAGAGATCTAAGCCCCTATATAATTTTACTTGCTAAAAAAGAGGACATTGTACATGTTAAGCCTTTTTTAACTCGAGTTAGTAATTTTGTAGGGGTATCTTAAAACTCTATACCCTTTGATCTTTAACAATCGAGTGGGTATCGATTTAAAACTCTCTACATGGGTCAAGAAGAAAGCTTAAGGAAGTGAAGTCAATCATAAGCTATAATCGCTGAGCTAGGAAGAAATCGTGCATTTAATTGATTTGAATGCTTAGATAACTAGTGAGTTTGAATTACTTTATATAAGCTTAATTATTGAAACACTCAACTTTGGGAAGAATCATCAAATGATAAGATTGTTGTCGGTGAGACCCAATCAAATTAGAGCATAAAGAAAAGTGCATGTTTGATACCTTTTATTTTCCCTAGATTTAGGAAAAAATTTTCTATTTTTCAAGTTTTGTAGTGTTTGATAGAAGAAATTTTTTTAGATAAAGGAGATTATCTAGAATGTTTTGATTCTATGCATGTTGAGTATTTTTGTATGAAGTGTATTTGGCTAACAAGGTAATGATCATATGCTAGAGTTCTAGGCCCCTATATAATTTTACTTGCTAAAAAAGAGGACATTGTACATGTTAAGCCTTTTTTAACTCGAGTTAGTAATTTTGTAGGGGTATCTTAAAACTCGATACCCTTTGATCTTTAACAATCGAGTAGGTATCGATTTAAAACTCACTACATGGGTCAAGAAGAAAGTTTAAGGAAGTGAAGTCAACCATAAGCTATAATCGCTGAGCTAGGAAGAAATCGTGCATTTAATTGATTTGAATGCTTAGATAACTAGTGAGTTTGAATTACTTTATATAAGCTTAATTTTTGAAACACTCAACTTTGGGAAGAATCATCAAATGATAAGATTGTTGTCGGTGAGACCCAATCAAATTAGAGCATAAGGAAAAGGGCATGTTTGATACATTTTATTTTCCCTAGAACTAGGAA
>CAIGRK010163048.1:0-13844 GCA_903798315.1 Fraxinus greggii
CACCAAAAAAAAAAAAAAAACTTTCCTCATTTATTTTTAGATAAAAAATTTGAAAAAAGAAAAAGTGTAAAATGGGTCGAGCCAATCCCCCAAATTCGCCACTGCTCGTTCGCCATTGGATCCTTTGTCAAGGCTTTGCTCAAGGTCATTGCAATTCTCGGGGTGGACGTTCATGTTTAGACCCTGTTTGCTGTCCATTTTTTCTCCATTTCTAGAAAAAATAGATCCGTCGGTTGAGCCCCACTTGTCTGACATTTTTGACTTCCTTCTCACAATTAATTTGAATTTGGTTTAGCAACGGTAAGAAAACTCATTCTCATTCTTGAAAAAATGAGTATCAAACAGAGTCTAAATTATTTTTGACCAAGTGAATATTAATGTAACATCTACAAATTTAAGTGATTATCAATAACCACTGCATAATTACTTAAAATTTAAGTGATCATCGATGTAATTAATATTAGAATAATTTAAAAATTGTGTGTTTCTCATTTGATTGCAAATTTTATATTTTATAATATGAGTTATATGTATGATTCATAACGATAATATGGTTAAGCCCAATATGTCGAGTGATCACTTGAACAGTTTTACATCTTAGTTATATAGTGGTATATCCTATATAATGTGATAATTTAAGTAAGTAGACAAAAAATATTTAAACCCTAAATAGGGTTGGAATCATTAATGGGTCAGCTCAATAAATTTCTATACAAGAGACCCATTGACGGCTAATAGCTTTGTGAGGAGCAAGGAGGGAAAGAACTAGCTGATAACATTCACGCAAAATGTTTTTCGTAGGTGCATCTCTTTGAACTATGAATTTAAAGATGTTGTTTTTATTTCTTAGCACGATTATTTTATTTAACTCTTGAACAAACGTTTGTCGTGCACTATAATGATCGTATACAAATGCCTATAGTTTTAGTTACAATTAGGGTCCGTTTGATAGAAATGGTGGAAAATTGGTGGAAAGAAAACGTTTTATATGGAATTTATTTGCCTAGAAATTGTTTTACTGATAATTATAATTAATTGTGTTTGATTGGTATAATTTTTCATGGAAAATGTTGAAAATTTGGTGTCCGTTTGTCTTTTTTTTATGAAAATTATCCATTAAAGTGATAATATTTTCTACCATTGGATCTAGAATTTGTTTCAATTGTCAAAAAAATTGAAAAAAAAATAATCATACTGAATACCAATCGTTTGACTTTGTTTGCATGTAAATTGTAGATAAAAGTGAAATTTTTTTTACCATTGTGTCTAGATTTTTTCTAATTGCCAAAAAAAAACCCTAGAAAATATTTACCCACCAAAACATCAAGAATTTATTTTCCTCAAAAATGTTGAAAATTTAAAAAGTTGAAAAATATTTTTCAGAGAAAATTTTGCTTATCGAACACTCCAAAAGTTGAAAAATAAAAAAAAAATTCATTTTTCATGAAAAATGTGGGCTNTTTTTTTACCATTGTGTCTAGATTTTTTCTAATTGCCAAAAAAAAACCCTAGAAAATATTTACCCACCAAAACATCAAGAATTTATTTTCCTCAAAAATGTTGAAAATTTAAAAAGTTGAAAAATATTTTTCAGAGAAAATTTTGCTTATCGAACACTCCAAAAGTTGAAAAATAAAAAAAAAATTCATTTTTCATGAAAAATGTGGGCTATCAAACTGGCCTTATAGAATTTAATGATCTCTGTGAACTTTCAAAGAAATGGACATTGTGAGGGACATAAAGGGAAATATAGACAATAAGAAAGTTTTGGCAACGATTAAAAATGTCATTTCCTTTTATTTATTATAAAAAATCAGATTGTCGGTTCTGCCACGGAATTGAAAATGTGCGCAAATCCAGATACATACAATGTATTGGTAAATTACACGTCTCTATAATATCTCTAATAATTATTCAAATAAAAATTCTTACTATTTTTTTTAAAATGTTTTTCAATTGTTATACCTTTTTTGATTCTCAAGCTCTCATTTTTCAATAATGCATTTTTTCCCCAAATTCATTTTCAATCATATATTTTCTTAAAAAATCATTATTTCAAATTTTATTTTTACCAAATAATGGGGCCCAAACAAGAGATAAATAAACATACGCAAGTTCGTCTATAAAATTTGAATATATTATATCTTAATTTGAGTCCAATAATGATTCTGAAGAGATATAAACATTGTCCATGTCGACCACTTGAAAAATGGTTTATAGTAAAAATCAAGATTATCTAATTTATACTAATAGTTAAGATTATTTATTTTATATTATTAGGACCTGTTTGACACGATTTTCATTTCTCGTAGAAAGTTTTTTGAGAAATTTGAGATCCGTTTGCATGACTTTTGCTTTTGAGATCTAAAAGTTTCTTTTGAGCTTGTTTTGTTTAATTTTATGAAAGTACTTTTTTTAGTTAGAAGAGTTTTTAGAGAAAATTGATTCAGCGTGACTTCCTTTCAAAGTACTTTTGAAATAGAAAATTCCTTTAAAAATTAATTTTTAAACAAAAAATATGGTAGCTTCCTTCAAGAAAAATTTATATAAAAAAAATAAAAGCAGAAGTCATATCAAATGAACTCTTATATTAGTTCAGTTCCTCAAAAACTCTTTTAGCTCGACAAAGCACTTTCAAAAAAATTGTCAAACAAGCCAGTATTCCATCTTAAATTGAGCTACGAAGGCCGTTAGATTTGCTTATAAAAAAAAAAAAGCCATTTGATTTCGTTGGGCCCACATAAGAAGGCCCCTTATTATTTTGCCTAGCCTTTTGTTCGCTTGGTAGGCCCAATCAAAGTAAGAGAACCCAACAGTGAGATTTCAATGCAAAAGTTGTTAAAACTAATTTCGACTAGCCTAAATTACATGTTGGACCATATACTGGGCATCTAGCAGGAAGCGGACCAACTTATTCGTTATGGGCCAGTTAAAATCCATATTTCTCTGAAATAATTTCAAAAATAACATTAAAAATAAATTATTTTTCAAATGTACTTTTCTACTTTTTGCTTTACAAAATCTTTTGTGTTACATTTTTAACAGTGTTACACTTTTTTATAGTACACTTACATATAACAAGGTAAAAAACGTGTTACAATTTTATAAAGTGTGTAATGTGTCACACCACCAACATCAACATCGACATTCGTTACCACCGTCAAGAACCACCTTCAGCAACACGCCCCATCTACTTCCACAACAATCACCAGGTTCAAAACCCATATCACCGCCATTTCCGTCATCAAACAAACACTACGATAAACGCAAACACAATATAAATGAAATCTATTAAAAGCAGTTATCAAACCTGCAAAATAAATTCAGAAAAATTAAAAACAAAATTAAAATCATTATCAAGATCTGAAATTTATATCATGGTGGTGGTTGTGCGACGGTACAGTCGAGTTAGAGGACCGGTGGGACTTGGGGTCATGGTAGCAATTCAAAGAGGAAGAGAACTTTATCAGAGCGTCGATGGTGATGGTGGTAGCGATGACGGTGGTCGTTGAAGCATACGTGTGTGGTAGTTGCCGATGAACATGTTGAAGGTGGGGTTGGGTATGATGGTAGTGAGAATTTAATTTTATTTTCAAGTGGTTTGAATTTGATGGTCAGTGAATTAGTATTTTTAGAATTAAAATTAATCAATAGTAAAATTGAAATTTAAATGAAGTAGCTAAGCACTCCAAATGAGTTTGAATTTGATGGTAAGTGAATTCAGACTTTAACAAAGTAAAGTTATATAATTCCAAATTTTAAGTAAAGAAAAGAAAAAATAGATCATTTTCAAGATGGATTTTTCAAGCACAAACTACGAATGATGACCTATACTCGATAGTCGTTTCCATCCACCGTCTCGGCACATTTTCAAAGAAGAAAAACGAAAATCTAGAAATGGGGTCAAATTATTCAATTTCTAGAGTATAATGAGGTCAAAACTAACTCGAAGAAATTCTATAACTAATGAAAGCATCACAGTATTTTTTCCACATTAGTTTCATTTTCAACAAAATTGAAAATATTTTGACTGCTAATGCACATGGTGGAGGAGAAAAATGAGGAAGATCCTTTTCTTCTACTTTCAACTACTTCCATTTACTTGCCAAATCCAAAGAGGGAATCTTATTTGTGGAATATTGTAAATAAGATAATTATTGGCTAAAGATTTATTATGTTTAATTATGAACTAAATCATAGTGCTTGAGAAAAAAAAAATGATTCGTTTCGAAGTACATTTTTCTAGTGCGCGTACGTTCCTGTAAAGTTCAACGTTAAGTCAAAAGATTTGACGGTATAACAAACTATTAAGCCCTTATGGGTGGTTGAAAAACACAATTATTTGACCAACGAAAAAGAGAAATTAAAAATTTTCTAAATGAAAAGATTATTTGACTAGCTAACTTCAAAATTTGATCATTTAGTTTTATTCCAAGAAAAATACTCACCTTTTCTTTTTCATATATAGAGTCGGGACTCCAATTTTTAAGATATTGCCCAACTCTATCCAAAAACTCGAAAGACATGAATCAATATATCAAAAAAAGAAGATATAGGGTATGTTCGTAATGCCTTTTGAGAGTAAGATGTTTCGAGTTCTAATCGTCCACATCTCACCGAAAAATACACTAAATTTTAATGCGAGTCTACCGTTCCGTCGAATATTAGAATTTTGCAATACAAACATTGGCATACCCGTGAATCCTCCAATGATATGTCATTACAATTCCACGTAAAGGATTTTTTTTCTAAAGTGCAAACGAATTTAATGTAAATCGATGTAAAAGAAACTCACCCTCGGAAAGTTTAGACGTATTTCGACTCCTTTAATCTCTATCCCGATTTCTTTACCAGAATAAAACCTATCTTATCATGTTTTGAAGCAATCTATCTAAAAATTAAGCTATCAGGAAAAAAAAAAAAAGGAAAAGAGACTAATATATTTATTTAAATTTATATTTTCAACACGTTTGACTTTTCTAGATTAAGAAATTGTCTGCAACAAAACAAAACACGTGCAAACTATGCAACTTGCAGAAATGGATAAAATTAAATTTTCGTCCATTATCCTTAACATAAATAATAATAATAAAAAATTATCATCCATTATCCTTAAAATAAATAATTAAAGCCCTTCGAGAAAATTTAGTGCCTTTTCAGTCAAAAAAAAATTCTTTTTGACTAATACGCATCTAATTACGTAAGCAGTGATACCATTTCTGAGACCACAAGCACACAATTTTACCAATACCATACCACTTATCTCAAAGAATGTAATTATAATTAATTACCAGCTCTTTGACCCGTGTTTTTTGTCTAATTATGTATAATTAATCTCTAATTGACCCGAGGGATTAGGTTGCTTGTCTTTCCAATTAAAAATAAATTGTTTATTTCGTTACATCAAATTTATACAACTATGACGTAAGTTACTCGAGCACTATACCTTTTAATTAAGTCCTAGCTTCGTCTTGATTTTTAAATTTCATTTTTCATTAAACTTTTATTAGACTCATAACTTTTATTAACTTTTCAGCCACACATTTCATTAATTTTTATCAAGTTCTAATGAAAATTAGATTTTTATCAAGTATTATTTTGTAATTTGTTGTTCGAGCAGCAAGTTTGTCATTGACCACTAGATGGTCTCGTTCTTTCATTATTTTTATTTTCTCTAATGATTAAAAAAAAATCGAAATATCCTTTGAATCATCACGTGACTCTTATAGACATAAAGACCAATACAAATTATTGAGCACTAACATTCATGGTTTTTAATATTTTCATAAAATTGATCCGTTTGTCGAACTAGCAATATGCACTGAGCCTACACAGCTCCATCACGATCTAGTCTTCCTCATCGCTGGACATTAGAGTAGTTGGGTTGAATCAAATTAGAACTTATATGAAGAGGAATGCATTTTGATTTAGAAATTTCACATCCTTGATGACTGATTATGTAATTATAACAAAAGGTCGCGGTAAGTACTAGCTCGTTTTAAAGGTTGAGGACCAAATTATTATAGAATTAATAGATCGAGGACCCAAAGTGAAATCTTTCCTAATTATTTTATGTCCATTTTCCTGATTGTGTTGTTGAACCATCCACTAATTGAAACTGTTGGCTGTACAATTAAACAAGAAGTTTTTTAGCCTTTGACCCTAATTAATGTACGTGGGGAGGCTTTGGAATGCAGACACGACTTTGACTTATTTTTGTTAAGTACTTGTAGGATTAATTAAGCAAAATCGCATTAGAAAATTAAATTGATATTACGATTTCAGTAAAGAAAGCATGTATAGTTGACCAATTTTCGATGAGAAGTCAACGTATGCATTTCCCCAAACTATTTATATTATTCGTATTTGAATTTCAAACTTTGCTTAGATTAAATGTTACCAACCAAACTTCTTTTGAAAAATATAAGAAATTAATTATTTCCGAATTTAGGGTGTTTAAGAGCTTAAATTTGTCTACACTAGCTAGATTTCGTTTGTACAAGTTAAGGTTAGGCACCATAATATTAAAGACAACAACTTGGAATTGCAAACTAAACGACTCCCTAACCATTTATTTAAACGAAGATAATAGTCTGGATAGAAAAGTTTATCTCTACCAAATCGAGAATGGAACCAATCGCTTGAATTTGATCATGCATTTGAATCCTAATTGGAATAGAGAGTCGGTCTTTATCTTCTGCCAATTCATTATTCTTTTTTGTAAAATTATCTCCGACGATTGTGTCTTTTAGGAAACTCACCCAAATACAAGCTTTAACATTGCGTGAAGGTGGAGGTGGCCTATAAAACCAAAACCTAGTGTATACTCGATTTTTGGGATGCCTAAAACATAAACTTTTAAGAATCACGACACTATGATATTAAGTTGTAGAGCATAATTACTGTCGTTAATTTTTCTTATAAATAGGGAGTTGCCATTCGGATTTTGTATGATCATCAAATAAGAGAGATTAGAAAAAATATTGCATGGGATTTTTCTTTTGTAAAAGTTTTTTCATCATAGTAAATTATTACAGTGACGGAGGAATAGTCCCATATTGAGGCGAATTTTCAAATCCCATGTATAAATTTAGAATTTAGAATAGTCCCATATATATATATATATATATATATATTATTTCCTTACTCCAATCTTATTGCTCTTGATAGTATTTAAATTTAGAATTTCTAATTTCAATATATGAATCATTTTAAACGATCCTTTAAAATATAGATTTCAAGTACAAGAACGGCGAAGTGACTCGATATGATCAAAACTAAGTGAAAACTCTTAGCCAATATATGTTTTTCTTGTCCAAATTGTCCAACCCACATTGTGGGATTATGCCAAGACTCACATGTCAAGAAGACCCAAACAGATGAATTAGGTCAGTTTGTAGAATATCTCCATTAAGTGATAATTCTTGAACTTGGTTGACTCATTTTGCAATTTCACACAGTAAGGAAAATAAAAAAACAATCTTGATTTCCTTATCTGGTGCAATGTCCTCCATGTATACCTAATTAAGACTTCTATATAGGTATGAATTCTATATTCATTGAATCTTTAACTCTAAAGTCGAGGCATTATTTAAAAAAGAAATCGAACAAAATTATGAACATGTGCATACTAGGTTCAGGTTCAAGACATTGTAACCTAGTATTGACTTAAGAAAACACGACGAATTCTAGGGAATACTTTCCAAGCAACTCAAGTATTTAATTACCTTCAAACGAAAACTTGATATGTAGTAGAATTCCTACAAATAGTAGGACACGAGTTAGCTTTGCAAAGTGTACATTGGAGTAATCTTCATCGATATGTATTCATCACATCAACTTCTCAATCTTTTTCTTAAACATTATCCTATATAAAAACATCATCCCTCATAGCAAATAATCAAGGAAGTCAACATTAAATGTAGTTAATATAGAAAGAAATAGCAAACTGATTTTCTCTATAGAAACATTTACTTGAAAATAAATAAAAAATCG
This sequence comes from Fraxinus greggii, assembly GCA_903798315.1. Taxonomy (NCBI): domain Eukaryota; kingdom Viridiplantae; phylum Streptophyta; class Magnoliopsida; order Lamiales; family Oleaceae; genus Fraxinus; species Fraxinus greggii. The sequence continues at coordinate 7,996 of CAIGRK010163048.1, forward strand.
ATTACTTTAGTTTGTTAATTCAGTCCTACATGCTACATAATTTCTTAGAAATTAAGATGTAGATTTACGGGTTAATAAAAATGTCTATATATCTATTTTTACGATACTCTCTGGTGTAAACATAAAACTTAAAAATTTTGTCAACAAATACTATCAATCCGTCGAATCGAGAACTGAAACCATATTTTTCCTTGCAAGTATTAGCTAACTCGACTCGGCTTGATTTGGGTCGAACCATGGCACAACCCCACAATACAAACAGGACATTCGCTATTTCTGTGGCCCCTTAGGATCATTCAAACCCAACCTTTTCTAGTTACCAAATAGATTTGATTGACAGCAACCTTTCAGATGCCAAATCAATCCTCTCTCAAATCACATTTATGGGTCCCACTTAATTGGGGCAACATCGATAATCAACCACCACGTGGCACCATTCAAAGTTCTCAATGTAGATCAAATATTTGAAACTTGACCATCCAGCTACCCCCACCGCACAGGATCAGGAAAAATTCAACGTGGCTGAAAGAAATTCAGACTTCGGAATTTCGGTGGAATCCAGTTGTACTCTACATTAATTGGTAGGTACATTGATTGTAGATACATACATTCTTTCCGTGTATAATTCAACCGTTTCCGTAATTTTCATTAAATTCTAGTCGTTGACCCTATCTAATGACGGATCGGATCCATTGAGATCTAATTTAATGACTATGCAATTTTAATGATGGAAATGAAGCTTTGAAGATCGAATCGCGAGACTAAACGATACAGCACAAGGAAAAAACAAGTTTAAACTGAATCCACACATGTCCTAATTGTGTTCCTTAAACTAATCCTCACGTAATTAAGCAAACCATAGTCCACAGATGATAGAGTTACGTGGCTGTTACAGAATTTCATAGGATGGATTTGCTTCGAGTGTTGCGGCTCTAAGTGAAGGAAGCCTAATAAAAAATAATATTATTTTATTATAATATTTGTACACGTGGGACCTCTTACTTTTGGGGACCACTTTTGGTGGCTTCTCTATGAGGCACGCGGCGTACAAAGATTCCCGCCGCCAGACCCCCACCCACCTCCTCTCTATTTATGCATATCTACGTGTATACAATTATTTATACGTATATTGCACGTATTTTTCTATTGGTACTTGTGATTATTTATTTTATAATTTATTACAGGACAATTTTCAAGCGCACATTCATACAATAAAATATTTTACACGTATATTAAAAATATTTTCCTATTTTTTAACAACACATCTTCCTAAAAATACTATTCAAAACTCGTTTTCTCTGCTAAAATGGTTGTCAAACATGCTCTCATTTCCAACTTCTGAAATGGGATATTTTCATTGTTTACTGTGGACTGCTGCTTAATGCTAATGGTCCCATTTTCTCTTTTCACATTAAAATTTCTAAGAAATTATGATCAACTTCCGAACTATCTTAAAGTTACGAAATAAGTCTTGACATATAGAAGATTTATGATAAAGATAGCAATAGGGGGTACTAATAACTTATGTACATGCTAAGGGTAGAAATCGCACAACGTTTCAATACGAAAAATAACATTTTGTGCTATCGAAGCAAAATAGACATTTTAAAATAGGGTATCAAAAGCTTAAATGAGCAGCTACATATTTTAAAAGATTGATATTCCTAAATCTTATATTACTTAAATTTGAAAATTAAGGATTCCGATTACTTCTGTTAACAAAATTGATCATTTAAAATAAAATTTTAATACTCAGTATCTTGGACGTACACCACGCGTAAATTAGACTTTATAGTAGTATAATTCTAAGTGCAAAAAAATGAGACAATTCTTGAATTTGTCTAGTTATATGGGCTCAACTCGAAAGAACAACTTTTGTCCGTACAAAAATAAATAAATGAAAAACCAATATTTGGGAGATTAGAAAATAATAATTGTGTGTTTGAGCCACATTATTTTAGAAGAATGTACTCTAGAATAGTAGATTGATGAAGAATGTGTGGTTGAAAAAGAAGGAAAAATTATTGACGTGGTGAAAAATATTTTTTTATTGAAGAATGTGTGGTTGAAAATGAATAGAAAAATAAAAATAAAAATTTTAATATGTACCAAATATTGACTTAATATTGTGTAACATCGCAAGCCACTCACTTGGCATTTGTATAACATGATAAGATCACACTAATGGAAGACTTTAAAATGAGCTTTAATACTATAATATTCAGAAAAATATAGCCTGTCTTTATTTCCCCTAATCTATATCTACAAAAAGGTAAGTCTTTTGTTAATAATAATCTGGTTCAGGCCCCATAGTCTATATTTCAAAAATTCCACAGATTAAATAGTAAGCAACAAAGACATATATAGTGGAATCAATTATGCATAATATCCACTTAAAAAACAAGTGCATTAAACTCCTATTTCGTATTATCGCGAAAAATAAATAAAAAGTAAAAAAAAAGAAGTATATTTCGATTTATTAATTACTAGTGTAAAATTAAATTGTAACAGATGATTATACGCGTCTCTTTTACAATAGAGAGAGAGTATAATTAAGCACCAAATATACAATAAAAGAGACCGATACTCGAACTATTGTCAATCTCAAAGAATTATATGAAAAACCCTCGAATTACAATTTATTTTTACCCCCCATAAATTAAATAAGAAACTGAAAAAAAAAAACAAAATAAGAATTAATGCAAACTAACATCAAATCCACTAATTAATTCTACATGTGACCTAAGACCAATTTTCTTTTTGATGATTTGATGACTTCTTATATTTCTACAACTGAGGATTAAACACTTTGATTTATTCCTTAAAAATTGTTGTTGAATTGCTGTTGTGAGAAAAACATGTCATCAACATTCCACAAATTGTCGTATATGTTCCCTTCGTCCATCCATTGATTGTTTTGCTCCAGAACTGAGAAATCTAACCCTTGGTTAAAGTAACCAGTGGGGCTGGTTAAGGTTTCTCCATAGGCTAGCTGATTAGCAGGATAGTAATCTTGATTAGTGTTCTGATTAACTGGATAATTGTAACAATCCGTGAGGTCTGAAACTGGGGTGCCAAATGAGTCTGATGAGGCGGCGGTGCTAGAATTCTCCGCCGTGTAGCTGGTGGCGTTTGTGTTAACTGGAACAATACCGCCTCCATAGTTCCCAAACATGTTACCGTTGTTAGCCTGTTGCACTGGCAGCACCTTCTGGCTTGGGCCCATGTTGTCTATACTGGGAATGTTATCGCTGTTGAGTTTGTATTGGGTGGTTGTGATGGAAGAGGTGGTGGTGGAGGAAGCACCGCAGCTGGGACTGCCACCGGCTGCGGCAGCGGCTGCCTGAATTCTCTCAACTAATCTTGGCATCCATAGATAACGCATGGTGTCCTTGAATCTCTTGCTGTTCACATCACATTTGAGCTGTTTAGCATGTTTTTGTACTCGTGTTCTCCAATAGTTCTTGATCTCATTGTCAGTTCTACCAGGCAAAAATTGAGCAATTTTTGACCACCTATAACATCGATTATTCAAAATCAATTAAACCGTGTATGTATATTTGCTTAAATCTCGTCTCGAACATAATTTATAGAATAACTTACCGATTGCCCCATTGAGAATGGAGTTCAAGAATCAAAAGTTGTTCTTCAAGAGTGATATTTCCTCGTCGAACATCGGGGCGTAAATAGTTCAGCCATCTTAATCTACAGCTCTTTCCAGTTCTCTTTAGACCTGTGCCATTGAACATTCATTAGCCAACAATTTTTTTTTTCTTTTTCGGTAAATTTCTCAGAACTATCTAAAGCCCTACTTTAATAACTTTATAGCTTCTGCCTTTTCCTTTAGCCCATATATACAACTTTTATTGGACGATTCCAAAACTTTTTTTATGCTCATTAATCTGTACGGCCAATGAACTATTCAAATATAATATATTCATAAAGTAAAGAAATAAACATTTCTTCCACATAATTATTCTTGATCATATCTATACATATATAGCTGTATGTATATATATTCAGTTTGAAAAACCACCCTGGATGTTTATTCGTGCTTGAAAACTGCTTTTTTAGATAAATTAAATTACCTGCAGATTGAGCGAGGGAATTCCAACGCCCTTCGCCGTTTTGGGAGATGTAATTCACGAGAGCGAGGTCTTCTTCGAAAGTCCATGGACCTCTCCTAAGCTCCATTTCTTCTTCAGTAATTTGGTTGTTGTAATTTGCACCATCTAATTCACCATGATAAATATCCATCTGTATTGATTTCTTTTAATAGAGAAACTGATTGATTGATGCAAAAAGGTCAAAAAGAATTGGAGAGATTTTAGAGAGATAGTTTTGTACAGAAAGAGGTTAATACAAGAGGATAGAGAAGGTGAGGGTATATATAGAGAGAGATATAGAGGTTTGAAAATGGTGGAAAAAGGTGAGATGTGGGAGAGCCGCAATTAATACTTTAAACTGGGTTTTCTGTGTGTTCAAAGTGACTTATTTTTGGTTTTGTTTTTGCTTCTTTTTTTTCCTCCGAAAAACTTGTCTCGCGGAATTTTTGACTTTCTCACTCCTCTTTTGCTGCTAAATTTCCACAATGGAAAATGTGTCAAGGGTATAATTCGATACATAAGGACTTAGTGTTACCCCCCCCCTCCCCCCCCGCCCCAATTAAATTAGTTAATAAAAATAGACTTTTAATATTCAATAATGATATCAAAGTTCGATTAGTCTGTTGTTAAAACGAGACTTTGAGTTTCGAGATTAGTGATCTCAAATGAGCCACCACTATATAATATAAAAAACAATAATCGATACCCCTTCAGGAGTGATCGAGTTGGTGGAGTAGGTGAATAGGGAGACCAAATATCACGAGTTCAAATCTCCTGCCAACACTTTCTCGGTCGAACTCGTGTGCAGTTTACCTCTCCTGTGTAGCTTGCGGGCTACTGTACATGAAGTGAGATTTACCTAGTGCGCACTCACAATGATCGGGCCTCCATCCTTTCGGGGTGGTCGGGGCTCCACGGCGAGTAGTGGCTGCGGATTCTTCAACAAAAAGAAAATACAATAATCGATGTTTGAGTTGTTCTTTTTATCAAAATTAATATTGAAACTCAATAAAATGCACTTGGAACTTATGCCAATTAGAGCAATGAATTGGGGATTAATTGAGGTGTTAGTATTAGGGAAAGTAGAATTAAAGAATATATATCCAATTTAGTAATATATTTCCGGACAGATTTATATCAATTGTATGGTTCTTGTTTTCTTTTTGGTCAATTTATTCTTTTTTCGCTTAAGGAAAAAAATGTAAATTCTTCATAATTTTCTGAGAAAAATGTGTGTGTGTATTTATTTTTTTATTATTTTTTTTCTATATTGGCTTCTCCAATAATTGAAGTGTGTAATTTGTGTGGTCCTGTTATAGTTTTGTTCATAAAAGGAAAGGTAAGTTAGTGTGGATAAATTCAGGATTCCATGCAGAAGTTGAGCAAAAACTTACAATAAAAGCAATGAAAAAGGAGAGATATAATAGCCAGTTACTTATAAATTTAAGTTCCTAATTTATTTACTTAAAATTTACAATAAACTCAGGCTGGAAGATGTTGAATTAAATAATTGTAAGTTCCTAATTTAATTATTTAAATTTATTGTAAACTCAAGTTGAAAGAAAGTTACCATTTCATGGCATTCATCTTTCTTCCATAATGAAGTATCTAACATTAATCGCAATCACCAAAATAAATAAACAAAAAAAAATAGAAAAGACAACTCAAGTTGGATATTAATATTTTTATTCCACGCGTTGTCACCGGCAGTTGACGCCACAAAATTAGTGATAAACACACTTT
>CAIGRK010163058.1:437-11166 GCA_903798315.1 Fraxinus greggii
AAGGTGACTGGAGTTCCAGTCTATGAAGAACAAGGTGTTCTTCGTTGATCCATGGGAGATAGACGATTCCACAAGGCCAGTAGTGCTGCAGGGTAGCAGATTCCATGGTGAGCTTTGGCAACAACAGCTAAGGATTAGTGCAGGAGAGTACATGATCCAGAGAGAGCTGTAAGGAGTGCATTCGGGAAATCAGATAGTACAGGCGTCTAATCTGATAGACTATAAGTTGTTAAAATTATTTATAGTGGATTGACTAGCAATGTACCCGGAATTTTTTCTAGTTGGGTTTCTCTATCATCATTTTGGTGTTCATTCTTTTTGCTTTCCATATTACAAATTGTGGTATTCAAACATATGATAATTGAATTGTATGCTTAATCATCTAGAACCTGTTAAAAAGTGACTTGCTGCTTTTAATAGAATAACTCTGCACGTAAGGTCGAATTTAATTAGTAATCTACGTACTTTCAAATACAACAACAAATACACTTTGTTTGAAATCCTTATACATTGTATACTTATTTGTTTACTTCGTCGTCCATAATCTCAGGTATCTAAATGAAATGGAAGAAAGTCCATCTACAATTTTTTATGCAAAGATAACAGGAATCCGATTTGGATTGGCAACAAGTCAAGAAATTGTAAGTTTATATTATTCCTTCACTTCCTTTCTTTGAAATGTTTAAGATTCAAGAAGGATGGCTAGGGCCTTGATACAGTCTTTCTTTTATTTTTTTCCAATCGAAAATTAACTGTCCTTATTTTCTGAAGGAAATAAGGAAAAGTTTTAATGACATGAATCTGAAATACTCACCTCGATTTACTTCAGAATCATAATGGCCGAGTTTAGCACTTATCGTTTGTTTTACTGTGATTAATATTATAAACAATTTTCTCTTGTACGTATGAAGCTAGAAAATTGCTTTCGATTGATAATATACATTTTACTGGGTACTATTTTAGTGAATCATGCCATTTCTAGTTTTTCTGGTAGAAAAGATTGTTTCTTGATATTTTAAGTAGTGTAAGTCATCTATTAGTTTTATTATAATATTTACTTCATGTAGAAACCACACATTCAATTATATTTTCACCACAAATTTTCTTTTGTCATATACAATGTGATACAATCAATAAATATGATTACTTGTTTATCATGTGTAACAGTCGCGATCATTCAATAATTTAATTCATTATGATTTAAAAAGAAGCAAAGAAAATATACTCACCTCGAATTTAATGTTACGGAGGCTGCATATATGTTAATTTTATACGTAAGAGCTTGAGAGCATGCAAAACTAAGTTTTGATGGGCACAATAATGAGATGGTTGGCATGGAGAGAGACATGATTGGTTGAGAAAATATAAAATTATCTAAAGCTTTTTTTACTATTGTTTTCATGTTTGAAATGTTAAATTGGAAAATTGAAAGTTATGCAAGAATGTATAATATTTCCATATCCCTGTTATAGAAAAATCTAAATAGATCAACATTTTTCCACCAATCGTGTTTCTCTCCATATCAAACACTTTATTATTGTCCCCATGGAGATTCCATTCACATCTTCTCAAGGTCTTGTGCACAAAGCAAAGGTTCCATCTTGGTATGCAATTTCATTTCATTTTTATGGCGAAAGTAATTTTCATAGGAAGTGCTTTCAATTCCATCCTTTAAGAACAGTTGGGAATCCAAATTTAAAGTTTTTAAAGTTTATGTCTAATGTTGGGGTTTTGATATCCAATAAATCCCAGATAATGATGTAAAACTTTAGATTATATTTTCACAGGCCTCAGCTAGTGGTGAGTTGATTGCCAACGACCAAGTCCAAAAGCTCGACCCGAAAATAACGTGGACCATTGGAAGTAATTTAAGGAATTAATGTTGATCACGACCCATATATTTACCTATTAGATGGCTCTATGATCTTGGCCTACTTCCCATATGTTTTGGCCCAATTGGTTACATAAGCTAAACTACATATAGTCTCATTTTTGCATTGGAACCTTTTGCATGATTTGTGAGAACTAGAGAAGAAAATGTGGTTGAGAAAAGACGAGAAAACCATTTGCTTTGTATTCCAAAACCAGTGGCTGCCTTCATGATTTTGGTCTCTTCTTTGTTTTTTATTCCATTGGTTTTCGTCTTACCACTGTAGCTGCAAATCAACACCAATATCTTGTCCTTTGTAGGTGAGATTGAGAAGTAATCGAGGTGAATATATTGGTTGTGGGTCGGAGCCGTTTGGATTGGTGTTTGGTAGAGAAAGGCAGTACGAAAGTGAGCCTGAAAATCACCGATTCGAAGGACTTTGAGCGAGCTTCCGCGATAAAATTTCAGAGCACATTAATGTGTGATTTCAAGCAAAAGTCGACTTGATAACAACCAAAAAAGGCAAAAACGCAAATCGAAGAAATTGCCCATTTTTCATCAACCAACGGGACCTGTAAACTTGATTTTCGACCAAACCAGAAGGCGGTTGAGGAAATGCAGGCCACATTCGTGCTATGTAGGTGGAGGCACTCTTGACTGTGGTGCGCGTGTTGGCACGTGGCATCTTCGGCGGCGGTGCGTAGAAACTCCAGTGGTGGCATATAGCGATGTGTCCGGCTATTTTTTGAGGAGCTTTCTTCAGAAAGAAATTTCTAACATGATTTTTATCGATTTGTTGTTAGTTTTTTGTTTCAAGTTATACGATGAATTTGTACGATTTTGTCCTTGAACTTTCGGTTTGCTATTATCGATTGATCGTGTTGCCACATTTGCTAAAACATTAGGGCGAATAGTGATAGCTATAAAACGATAAATTTGCATATCTCATTATTAACAGACTGTATATTGGTCCGCTCTGGTATATGGGCTTATCTTGTATTAAATTTCCACATTACCAAGTCCTTGTGAGATGACATTTGGATTGTGGTTACTGTGTGGAGTAACCATTGCTTGTGCTAGAATTTAAGAATTATTTGCTATATTTGAAGTGTTTGATTTAATTGCAAGTTTATAATTGCTTCGATGTTTGATTGCTATTAAGTCACTTCGTGAGACTACATTGCGAGAGAAATTGAATTATTGTTGATATACCTCTGTGTTACATTGGATATTCTATTAAAACACCCAAACTGTACCTATTTGCAATTCCATTGATATTGTGATCTCTAATATCATGAAACCCTCGAAATTAGGACGGTGTATATTATGACCTAATTGTGCATTTAGGTGGTTATATTTTCAAAAACGACTTCACTTTTTGAAGTGGAAAAGAAGATTTTTCAATTTGGCAGCAAAAGATGAAGGAGATTTTGATTCAATAAAAAGTTTTAAAAGCCATAATTGGCAATTTTCTTGGCAATTTGACAAAATTACAAAAAGAAGAATACGATGAATTTGTTTACACTTCAATTATTTTACACATATCTGATGATGTTTTGAGAAAAATTGAAAAACTTGATTCTATAAAAGAACTTTGAAAAAAGTTTTAGGACTTAAATTTACCCCTAATAACTCGAATAGATTTATAATTTTAAGATGGTTCTTTCAAAGCATCTTGACGACAATTTGAATGTTTCTAACAAGTTTGTTCAAGACATTGTTAACTGTGGTGAAAAAGTATCTGAAACCTATAAGACCATTATTTTGCTCAATTCTATGCCTGATTCATATATGGAAGTTAAGAATGCAATTAAGTATGGTAGGAACAACCTAACACCTAAGATTTTCTTTGATTCTCTTATAAATAAAGAGATGGAGATTAAAGATAAAAAAGAAAATAAGAGGAGTGGTGAGATACATATGATGAGGAGTGGAACACAATTAAAGCAAATGAGTTTGGACAAGGCTTAAGACAGTAATGACACTAGTAGTGACTCGAGTGACGAAAGTGGTAAGAAGAAGGAAAACGATTGAGACAAGTCTAGCAGTAGACTAGTTATTGCATGTGCACTTGTGTGTAATCCTTTCTGTATGTGTGTGATTGCTTAATTCTATTGTGTGGTTATATGCTACATTTCAATATGTTTGATCTGTGCATTTGCATGAATTTGTGAGCAATTTGATTACTTCTTGTAATCTGTTTGTATGCATTATTGGTTAGGATTCATTAGCACAAAGTGTGTCGTATGAGTTTTGGTAGTGTGGAGTATAGATACCTGATGGTGCATTGGTGGTATGTACCGAGGGATTTGGAGAGTGACATTTGGATCACGAATGGAAAGGAGATTAAATGTCTGAAATTATTTACCTGTGAAGATCCTAATCAGGTGGAGTGTAGGAGTAATACTTCTGTTAGGTAGAGACTCATTATCTACTTAGATTGAGAGAAGTGAGGTAGTGATAGAGGATTATCACGTAGAGTTAGGATCTATAATGATTTACTATTTAGACATGAGTTTAGTGACCAGACTAGTGAGCATTGTGCGCGACAAGAGGAGATATGTGTTCTCGAGGTGCGAGATACACTGGATGGGATAAGATAAGTGTGGTGATATCTTTTCGTGGGGTCGTATATGCATTTGTTGCATATATGTTAGTCATTTGTTTAATTAATTTGGTGTTATTCTGCTGTTCTGTGAGAACGTGTTTGAAAATATCCATGTTCTCTTATGTTATATCTTTATCATATGTATGATATGTTCTTGATTGTTTACTGTAATTACTTATTCTTACTTGAGTATTTTTTTACCTTAACCCTATGAATACAGAAGCCGCCATGGTATGTGTTTTGGGTCTGAAACATGAAATAAGGCTGTGATTCTAATTTTATTTGGTTGACTTGATTATACAAGGATAAGATTTATATTTTGGTTGCTTGCAAGTTGATTGAATATTAAGATGAAGATTTATTGGTTTTGATACCCAATAAATCTTGAGTGATGATATAAAGACGTCGGATTATAGTTTTACATGCATCGATCGATGGTGAATTGATTACCCACAACCAAGTTTAAAAGCTTAACTCGAAAACAACATGGACTGTTGGAAGTACTTTAAAGAATTAATGTTGTCGACGACCTATATATTTTACCTATTGGATGGCTCAATGATCTTTGATCGTTTGATTTCTCAGAAGTGTATGATATTGTGAACAAGTAATAAAATAAAGAATAAAGTATCGTTCCCACGAGGATTACATACTTAAACTAGATTCAATTAATCCTAACCTTAATCAAATATCAAATTGTATTTGAATGATTTATACTAAATTATCTAATTAAACTAATTATTCTATTAAGCAATTTATCAAGCGTTTGTAAGTATAGATTATATAATACTAAAATTTCAAATCCCCCTTATTAATCCGTCTTAATACAATTCAATAACATGAAAATATGAGCATATTCTTGTTGATCAATATTCCAAAGTTAATTAAAAACATATCTCGATGTCAATTAAGATGATGACTTTTCCAACTTGGATTGTATGTACTGGGATGGGGATTGTTTTACTGCCTCTGATAGCTTTGCATGTAATTCACATCCTCAACTAATTGTATAAATGGGCTACCTATATTACAATTCACACTCTCATGATTTCTTCCACAATGGTTGCAACTCGACCGAGCTGCTTGAACTGCATTCACAATTTAATTAGTTGTCCAACCATCTGTCTTTTTAGTTAATACTGCTACCTGTACTGAAATATCTATCAATGTGTCAACCTCGAGCATCCCTGCAACTCTCTTTCCTCTTTCTGTCGTACATAATACACTACTATATGCTAGATCCTTCATTATCTGATAAACCTGTTATGCAATCTTTTTTGTAATTGACCCATTACAAGCAGAGTCAACATTAGCCATAATAGTCAGATTTAGCCCAATGTAAAAGTATTGGATTTGGAGCCATTTTTGTGGACTATGATGTGGGCATTGTCGTAGTAGACCATTGTATCTTCCATATGCCTCGTAGCAATGCTTCTAATTAAGTTGAAAGAATATAGTGATTTCATCCCTTAACTTGGCAATCTTTTTAGGTGGAAAGTATTTGTTCAAGAATTTATGGCTTAGACTCTTCTAATAATTGACGATGTGAGGTGCGAATGTGTCCAAACTAAATCAATCAAGGTTTAAGAAAGGAGTCTCAGCAGAATTGCGTCACTGGAAACTCCCGGATATTCAGTTAATGCACACATATCCAAAGATTTCGAGATGTGAGCATTAGGATTTTTAGTGGCTTTTTTGAAGAATGGTAGGGCATGCTGGAATATGTTGGTCAAGTCCGTCCTTAAATGGAAATTAGCTTGCCCATGGTGGAAACATATATTCCCCCATCAATCTCTCATTCTCATTTCCCGTAGCTATAACTGGATGTGTTGCAATTTTATTCATCCCATTAACAATTTAAATTTGTATATTTTCTACCATTAGATCCACTTGTTGTTTTTGTTGTGCTTCTATATGTTCTTTCTTCTTAATCTGAATGTTCATTCGATTTTTGAATCAAGTTGAGCAAGATCAACATGTCCGAAACTTTGCATACAATATCCTAAAGAAAAAAAAAGAAACACTATAATTATTTTATTATATAAGATTAAACAAATAAAGCGATAAAATTTCAGATTAAAATTAATGAAATACAATAGTCCCCTACAACAACGTCAAAAACTTGATCTTTTGATTTCCCACAAGTGTACGATATCTTGAACAAGAAAGAAAGTGAAGAGTAAAGTACCGTTCCCACAAGGACTACATATTTAAACTAGATTCAATTAATCTTAACCTTAATCGAATAGCAAATTGTGTTTGAATGATCTTATACTAAATTATCTATTTAAAATAATTATTCTATTGAGCAATTTATCAAGCGTTTGTAAATATATATTAGATGATACTAAATTTTCGAATTCCCTTTATTAATCCGTTTTAATAAAATTCAATAACATGACAATATGAACATATTCTTGTTGATCAATGTTCCTAAATTAATTAAAACCATCTTTCGATATCAATTAAATCTATTCTCTCACGTGACCTCCTTATTTCTCTATGAAAGATGCGAATATGAAAGCATTCATTAAAATGCTAGAACATTTATAGAAATTATGTAAAGTATAGTGGTATATCTTTATCCATGTCGAACTTTGCAATTGTTATAATGTGCTTTCCATGCTATTATTTCTCGCGATCCATAAAATTCACGAACAATCCAATTAATGATCAAGTAATTGAAGAGTCATTATATCCTATAACAATTATCCAAGAATAAACACATAATTAGTGTCAAATTATCAAAATTATAATAAAATATCACAACAAGAGTTCATCTATATATTAATAATTGAAAACCTAGCCTATCATTACAAAATTACAAGAAAATATGCTTAATTGGAAGAAAATACTCCGAATTATGAGTTGATGAAGTAGAAGAGGATGAATCTTGATATTGTTGAATTTTTCCAACTGTTTCTAGTTGGAATCTCCAATAATTCCTCTTTTTCTCCAAAAATCTTGATTTGAATATCTAATTCTTGAATTCTTGCAGTTGCCTTATATTCTCCAATAGATTGAGGGATTGGGCTCTCTTTTCTAATGATAATGGATGATTTTTGGTGTATTGTATACGAGAGGTGTTGAGAATTGTCTCATATTGGCTGCCTATGTTATGTATATCTACGGATGAAATTAGGAAAAAATTCATGTAAGAAAGTAGTTTCTATGTAAGATTTTGGAAGGAAAAGGAAACTGGCCACGATCTCAGATTTTGGGCTTTGATTTCTCAAGTCGGGTGATCGACCGACTTTATAACTTGGGAGTCGCTCAATTATACCTTATTTCAAACTTGGTATTTTTCTTTAAGTCCTTTTATCTTACAATTTTGGTAATTTAACTTCTAATTGCATCTGTTTGAATCCATAACAACTTCAATCTTCATTTTGTGGTCCGAATCAACTATTGGAATGTTGCAATTTAGTCTCCATGCTAAGGATTTCGCCATTTTTAACTTACTTCTTCCAATTCCACTTTTGACCATCATGTTTTACCTATTAAACAAAATATACAATAAATTAGGCTATATTTCATCAAAATTACGAAATGTCACTATTTTAAGGCCCGAATAAATGTGTAAAATATACTTATCAATCTTAAGCCACTTCCCATATGTTTTTGCCCAATTGGCGACATAAACTAAACTATATATAGCCTCATTTTTGTATTCTGTGAATAAGATAAGAAAATGTGGCTGAGATTTTTAGGTTTTAGTTGATTTATATAAATTGGCAAATTCTGTGGACAAAAGGACTTAATTGGATAGGTTGTAAAAGTTCGAGGAGTAATGTGCAATTTGTTCAAAAGTTAGTTAGTAGGTCTAGGATTTTGAGTTTGGAAAAGGAGGAAAACGGCCTAATTTTCGCTGGATTGTCGCAAATGGTTAGCTCGAGTTAGAAAAGCAGAAATATCGTCGGTAGATTGTTGCCCCTCCTTTGTTCGAGCGACACTCTGTCGCTCGACTGTCTCTGGGCCCTCGCTCGAGCGATAGTGCTATCCAAAAAAATTTTATTTCACGATTTCAAAACTTTTTACTCGATCCATTTGGTTCTTGACCTACATATAAATATAAAACTCACCTGCACGATTTTTCCAAGTTTAACAATTGAGAGAAACATGTCAGAGAGTGAATCTATAATATCATATCATTCAACCTTCAATTCTTGTGAGAGTTTTTGTGAGAAAAACACCGAGAGCAAATCCAAATACCAAAAACCATACTTCCTATATATCTGTCAGAGGACTAAAGATCGAAGGAGGCACTGGAGTTCTAGCCTGTGAAGAACGGGTTGTTCTTTATGATCCACAGGAGACAGGAGATTCTACAAAGCTAGAGGCTGCTGCAGGATGGCGGAGTTCTAGAAGAGCGTTGGCTATTGTAGCTGGAATTGGTACAAGGGAGCACCGACTTCAGGAGAGCTGTTGAATTGCAGTCAGGAGATCAGATAGTATGTGTCGTCATCGTCAGGGAAGTGTTGGTTTTTCCCTGTTAGGTTTCTCTGTGATCATACCGTTGTTCATTTACTGCTTTATATTATGAATGTATGATATGTGGTATTTAAACTTAGGATTAAATTGACTGCATGATTAACCGTCTAGAAATTGTGTCCATGTAATTTATTAACAACAAACAAGCAATGAGTTGACAAAGTCAATAATTTAGATGTTGTGATACTTTGTTTAGGTTAGTCTTGGTTGACTTTGGTAAAGCTCCTACAGTCCAGGACAAACAAAATTGAGTAGAGGCTCAAAGAGGTGTTTACTAAGCAAAGGGTCGAAGGAGGGAAAAATAAAATTAGTTGTCAAATACGGTGCATCAAGATTATCAAAGTGAAACATAGGTTGTGATGGGAAGGAAAAAACACACCTAATTCTTGAGGAAGAAATTGAATCCATGCAATTTATTGGCAACAAACAATGAGTTTACAAAATCAAATTTAGGACAAGTTGTGACACTTTGGTTAAGTTCGACTACCAAGGACTAGGGAGAGCTAAATTCAATGAAGGCGCAAAGAAGAGTTTACTAAGTGAAGGGTCGAATAAGGCTTTGCTATCCATCTTACTATACCATCGTATGTCAGTAGGAAAAGCAGCAAGGAGGCTTTCTTTGCTCTAATGAACAACGGTTCACAAACCACTGCTATTGTGATTTCCAAGACACCAAATTGTGACCAAGAAAAAAATAAATTCAATGGAGCGGTCATTGGGATTATCGCCAATTTGCATCTGAGAATGCATGTAGTGAAAGTGGAAAACTAAAGCGAAGAAAGAGGCAAAAGTCAAGCTTTATTCAAATAACTGAGAATACAAAGCATAAATTTGAGATAATTTACCAACAATGAATCGGTGAAGAAAGGCTTATGGGATTAATATACATTTAGTGGAAACAAAATTGGCCTCAACCATTTCGCAATGCTCAAAAATTCACTCATGCGTTTATTAAAAAAAATAAATCTGGTATCGCACTGGATATCCTTAACAGTTCACAAATTACCAATTTAATGAATTTTAAGATATTGAATGGTTGTTACTTAGCCATTTTTAGTTTTGACCCTATGTGCGGAATTAATAAATCAAAATCACTTTTCTTGATGATTAAGCATACAAGTTCAATTATCATATACTTGAATACCGCAGTAATAAGGAAAGTAGTAAATAACACAATATGGATGATGGAGAAATCCAACTGGGTAAAAACTCCAGGACCAAGTCAGTTACCTCAACTGTAGACAATANTTTTAGTTTTGACCCTATGTGCGGAATTAATAAATCAAAATCACTTTTCTTGATGATTAAGCATACAAGTTCAATTATCATATACTTGAATACCGCAGTAATAAGGAAAGTAGTAAATAACACAATATGGATGATGGAGAAATCCAACTGGGTAAAAACTCCAGGACCAAGTCAGTTACCTCAACTGTAGACAATACGGAGTGAATTACAGTCAAATACAATCTAGCTAACTCCACTAGATTTCCCGATCTATTTCCTGCTAACTCCAAGGTCTGCTCCAAGACCTGCTCCAAGATCTTCTGCAATTGTCTTTTCTAAGTGGAAATACAAGAACCTACTCTAAGGCTTGTGCTCTTCCTGCGCTTGTAATCCAATATCTCTCAACCTCCAGCAGCCTCTGAAATTCAATTGAGAGAGTACATTTATATGACCAATAGGAAGTAGGTGGTATTTCGAATTCAATAGCTTAGATATTTTTCCCAAACATGTGGTTATATGATCTCGAGAAGAAA
>CAIGRK010163067.1:0-10535 GCA_903798315.1 Fraxinus greggii
CCCCAATGGTCACCAGTTTGAGTCCCCTCAAGACCACTGAGGTGAGTACCCGATCGTAAATTTCAGGACTCTATGGGATTAGTCGAGGTGCGGACAAGTTGGTCCGAACACTCACGGTTGTCAAAACAAAAAAGTATGGACTCGTGAAAAGCTCATTAGTGAAAATTATAAAAAGTATCAATTTTGAAAAAGGTGCGATAGAGGTTGACTATTTCTCAATTAACAGAAAAAATCTCAATATAATACACTTCAATCACGACACTTTGAATTTGAACAAATTAATTCACGCTCTTTAATTCATGCCCGCGACACTTTGAATTCACAATCAATCAATTCACGACTCTTTATTTGTGCACACGATACTCATGACATGATTTATCCATTTAAATTGCAACTTCAAACACTCAAATCACAATACTCAAATTTCAAACCACTCAAGTCATGAAGTCTCAAATTTGGTGCACTAGAAAGAAAAATTGGGTCCTTATCAAATTCTATTTTATTATTTAATCATTACTTATAAGCAATTATAAAAGAATAATATTATTTATTGGAAAATAGGTGATATTAATGTGAAATAAGGTCGTTGATTCTACGATCATAAATATGCACTAAAACGACCTTTTAAGAATCTGTGGGTATATATGCACTAAAATTTCATAAATATTCTTCAGAGTCATTGCAAATAATCTGATTTCTAAATCTCTCTACGTTCGTTGATCAAAAGATGCCGCTCGGAACGCTTGAGGTTCTTCTTGTCAGCGCCAAAGGCCTCGAGAACACAGATTTTCTATGTATGTTTGTTTAATCAAAACCCCATTTTCAATTTACTTTGTTTGTGCTTGTTCGTTTGATTTTTCGATTCACTAAGAATATGCTAATTCTGTTTTAAGAGGCCGAGTCATGTTTAAAATGCGTTTTAGGTTGTGCTTTTCATATTTTCTGTTTCAGATTTTGTGTTTATTGGATCAATTTTGCTATTCATTCAAAATGCATTTGGTTCTTGCAATTTTATTATTGGATCTGAGAGGATCTCGAGAACAGACATTAGTGATTTTCCTGGGATTGTTTTTTGTTTGATCGCATGTTAATATTTTCACTTGTCTTGTTATTAGTGGATACCTCCACCTAAGAGATCAGATCAGTCACTAGAAATTGACATTTTTCTTGTTGGGTGATATCACCATTTTTAGGGGAACAAAAAAAAAAAAAAAACCAATTTGTGTAGTACCACTGATTAATAAAAGGATAAAGCTGGATGTATACTTTGGTGTACATCCAAAGTGACATATTGACATTTTTCTTGTTGGGTGATATCACCATTTTTAGTGGGGGAAAAAAATACAATTTGTATAGTACCACTGATAAATAAAAGGATATAGCTGGATGTATACTTTGGTGTACATCCAAAGTGATACCCCACCCCCTGACCCCAATGTGGAGGGGGGCAGTGCACTTGTGGAATTTTCAAATTCAAAATCAATGGTGTAGATTAACCGACTTGGTAGAGTGTCAACCATGATGTCAAAATTAATGTACATTTAGCATGATTGTTAATAAAACTATGGCTCCCTATGAGTTAGACAATACGTACAATGTTGCCCATTTTCTAGTCGGACGATCAGTTAGGATCGTGATGAAAACCTTGGCTCCTTCATCCTTAACGATTAGACAGTATGTATGATGTTTAAGTTTCCCTGTACTGATGATCTAAGAAGCAAGGACAAGACATGACGACAACACGCCAACTAATGATTTTCTTAAAAAGTAGGACATGGACAGTGTAAATACTTAAAAATCATACATTGGTATATTATATCTACATTTTATATTATATTAATCGAATAAACATTTTGAGTGTCTATTTGTTATATTATGATAACTTTTGAGTTAAAATATATAATATTAGTTAATTTATTATTCTAAAAGTTATGAAATGGAACTCGTGGGTGTCCTTGATGTATGGAGATGTTCCTTTGTATTAGAATTATAAAAGAATATGAACAATGTTAAGAGATCGTGCCCCTTAACCCACAAGCGTCTAAGTAGTTCAGTGTCAAACATGGATATGCCACCTTAGAGCATTTTCAAGAGACTGTTTAAATATAAGATACTCTCCATTTTAAAGAATTAATCCTTAAAATTATGTTCCAAGATACTCTTTAAATTAACGTTTTCATTTAGAGAGTGAAGAGTGAGTTTTGCTCTCTAAATTCGAAGAGCCAAAGCCACTTTATATAATTAAATACATCCAAAATATTTCAATTTTCAATGAAGGAAAATAATTTAATAATTTGAAGGAATGCTAGAAAAAATAAAAGATGGGGAATACTTAAAAAATTTTGCTCTTATAGATGCTTATTAAATTGTAGAATGTGCTCTTTAAAAATAGTCTCTTGGAGATATTCTTAGCAGAAGTGTTGTTCTTTAAATTTCTTAGACCCTAGGGTAGTAAAGAACGATAGCCATCTAGGTTCTCTAAAATTGTTATTCCTCATATTAACATATATTTTTAGTTATTGTAAGGAGAAATAGGTGTTAAACTTTATCATCATCATCATCATCATCTTCATTTTTTGTTGGCTCCCTTATTTACATGTTAATCCCCTAGATTTTTTAGAGTTGCATCCAAAGTGAAGCTATGAATCTGCATTCGAGAAAGATACGTGTAATGGGGCAAGGAATGATATTAGGGTGTGTTTTTTTGATGTTCTACTTGTATGTTTTAATGATGTTGGTATGCCAGATGAAGAATGATATATAAAAAGTTTGTTGTCCTCTTGGCAGCTAACATGGACCCTTATGCGGTCCTCACTTGCAGGACTCAGGAGAAGAAGAGTAGTGTTGCATCAGGTGCATTTTCTTGACGTACATTTCAAATATTTAAGAAGATACTAATAAAGTTAAAAACTTGCACTTAATTTCCTCTTTCATGCTGCAAATTTCAACGTTTAAATTATCATGAGGATTGATAATAACGTTTTATGAAAATGTTTTTGTTCTGTGCGCTTTAGTGAATTTTTTCCCCTAGCAGTTAAGTCTTCAATTTGTTTATAAGCAGGTAAAGGAACTAACCCTGAATGGACTGAAACATTCCTGTTCACCATCTCTGATGGAGTTGTGGAATTGAAAATCAAAATAATGGATAAAGATAATCTCAGTGAAGATGATTTTGTTGGAGAAGCAACGTGAGTAATCCTTTCTCATTTATGTATAAAAATGTCAAATTTTGTTTTACAAACGAGAAAAACCTTTCCTATTTATTACGATTCAGCATACTTGTAATTTGTGTTGGTTTTGCTATTTAGTTGAGTATATTACAGTTTTGAGAATTTTCAGTTTGGAAGACTGCTTATAAACGTTTGACATTCAAGCTTAGAGTAATTTTCTTTCCTTGATTATGTAGGATTCCTTTAGGGCCGGTATTGGCTGAAGGTAACATTCCGCCAACTATGTACAATGTTGTCAAGAATGAGAATTACTGTGGAGAGATTAGAGTTGGTCTCGTGTTTAATCCACACCAGGTTTATTACAGCCCTGCTCTGATAATTTGCTTCTCATTGTTTCTTGCTGCTAACAGAACCTAGAGATGACAACAAGGCCTGGCTCGTCTGGAGAGACGGGCAGGGTCTGGCTCTCCAAGCCTATGTGGACCTTTTTATTTTTTATTTTTAAGAAAATTAATCAAAAAGAATTAAACAAACAATTTGTGTCATGGTGGCCCGCCCAGGCTGTGCATGACCTTGTAGAGCTTCTCCCGAATAAGAACGCTCCACTTTATGATAAACAATCTATTTTGCAAGTTTGTAATTACGGATAGTTCTTGCAAAGGATTGGACTAGATGTACATTATACTCGAATTATTCTTGATGAAGTACGTGTAGATTATTCATGTACATAAATTGCCAAGCATACTTTTTACCGTCAAAGGCAAACAGCATAAAAAAGTGGGCTCTGACTTGGAAAATATTTCTTATTGGCAGCAAAGCAGAGACACGGGATATTCTGAAGAGGAGACCTTTGGCGGATGGAAACAATCAGCCATGGACTAATTTTATATTTATGTTTATCCATTAGCATTTCTTGATTTGGAACTGTTTTTGTAAGATTTTATGGCTACAAATGTTTGTGTTTACATTATGTTTGGGATTTGATCCAATATGTTTGGAAACATGTCTATTCCTTTGTTGTCTCTTCTAGTTTTGAAAGTTACAAAGCTGGCCCTAGTTTGCGTGGAGGAAGGCCGAGCTATGAAGACAACTTCCTTCTTGAAGTTGGACGAAAGAGATTGGCTAACCTAAACAGAATGCAACATGACCCACGGAGGTAAATTGCTCGACGTTAGTGTATTGCCTTTTCAGTAGGCCATGAAGACTAACAAGGATCTAGGGAGCACACGCTAAATTGGATGTGCACCTCAAGTTCAAAGGATACGAAGTTTCGAGTGTGTGACAGCTAACACACTCAGTCTATAGCCTCCCATTCGTTCTATTCTCCGTATTGCAAATCACTCAGATTACTAAACCTAGCTTGAATTTGCATAGAGGAATGGCAACTAACTTGACAGTTACAGTTGAACCTCTCATTCCCGACGTTCGGTGGCTTGAGCTCACTAACTGACTGTTTCCGGAATTTCACTTTCTCACTTTCGGATATGGATCGTGAAAATTGGCATTTCATTATGCTCTTTCTATAGCTAAAACCAAAATAAGAACTTCCTAAAATCCTTGTAGGTTAAGGAATTTTGTTGCTTGAGACACGTTATGTTGATCTCGATTTTTGCACCTTCGATGTGGCCAATAGATTTTAAGCTCACTTGTGTCTACGTAAACTCCTTTCCTACACAGTTAGACAGACTGTTAGTCATCAGTGGCTTTCTTCGGTGGTGGGAGGTGACCGCGAGTACTCGAACGGTCAATTTAGTCGTCCAAAAGAAATACATGTACAAGTGTGGGACGAGTTTTGAGGCGCAAGCCACAAAAGTGTTTGAACACCAAGAGTATATATAATTATAGAGATGAGAGCAATTTTACAATATTTGATAGTATTGCTTTACCCCTGAGTTGGTGTGAGTTGTGAACTTTTATAGTGGCGTTGCTAGAGTGGTAGCCGTTGGGTGAAAAAAGATGTGGCTTCATCCTAACGGTCGAAGTGTCCCATCATAGGTCATCTCACCAAACGTCCTAGACCCGGTAGCATTTAATGTTTGATGGAAAATTAGCTGCTCTAGTGCTTAGGCTTGAGTACTTAGGATATAGGTCGACGGACTTGACATTCGGCTGCTACAAGAGGTCACATCAATCATTTTCGTAAGATATGTACAGAAGATCTATTGAGAGAAGGGGTCCGTAAAAGATGCTCCTCTTGGGCGAGGTCAGCACTTCAACCTCATACGTTGTGCTTCATATCCACCACGGCAACGTGGGCTTTGGCCTCACACGTTGCGCTTCGATGAAGTGGTGGATTGCACCCCTTAGTGACTTGAGGCATGTTCCTTTCGTCATGAGCTTCGTAATGTGGAGTGTGGGCTTTTGGTTGAGCTTCTGATTAGTTGTCACGTGGACTGCCTCATGAGCTTCATTTTGAGTTTTGGTGACGAGACGTAATATTAGTCCCCCAAGGTCATGTATGATTATTTATGTCATGCGTGAACATCATGCTTAAGTAACATTCTGATGCGTCTTTGTTGGAGCGAATGTTCTACGTGTCATGGTTATTTTTGACACAACACACCAAAGCTCAACAAGTTATAATGATGTTACCAGTAGAATTCGAGGACAACATAACTCATTTCACTTTCTCGATTTTGGATATGGCTCGCAAAAATTTACAATTCATTACACTCTTTTTATAGCTAACACCAAAATGAGAACTTCCTAAAATCCTTGTAGATTAAGGAATTTTGTTGCTTGACACACATTAAATTTTGAATTTAGGGCATGTTTGAGCTCAAATTTTGGTATAGAATACATTTTGGAATAATCGATTGATGGCGAATGTACAATTAAAAATTAGGGAAAGATTTTTGGGTTACATGTAATTATTTTATTGAAAAATGTACAGTTAAAAAGAAAATAGAGAAAAATGTATTTAAAAAAAAATGAGCTTGACAAAACATTTTGAAGAATCCTTGGTTTGTTCTACTAGTGGCACCATATAGCGATTTAATCGGTCACTCTGAGGTAAAGACACCTGTTCAAGAATGAATTACTTTCTTAACAGCCAATATTAAGCATCGAAAATGTTAGTCTTATAATTAGAGATTTTACTTTGCTTGTTTGTCTTCAGACAATGACTTATAAGATACATTTTCTTCATAAAGTTTTAAGTGTAGATGTTTATTGAGTTAAATGTTTTATTAGCTATTGAACTTAAATATTCGTTACACTTTATTCATTGAAATTTACAATGCATTCGGGTGGTCATTAAATTTTAACACGTTGCAATTTATCATTTTATTTACCACGTTACATAAGTTACTAAACTTTAAAATGCTTCTGAGTGGTCATTGAATTTAACGCGTTGCACTATATCACTCACTTACTATGTCTCATTAGTGAATGAAATTATATATCCGTCACGCTTTACTCATTGAACTTTAAAATGTTTTCGAGTAGTCAATGGATTTCATAATGCTTTCCAGTAAAATAGATTTTCTACTATATCCGACCTAGATAAAAATAATAAAAATAATAATAATAAATATCAATTAGATAATGAGGTTATCAATTTAAGACGATAATATCGATATTGGTCAAGAAAATATAATTTCTCTAGTTATCAAAAGATATATTCAAGGGAAAAAAAGAATGCTAGATTCAAATAGACATAAATATTAATTTATATCATAATCTTTCTTTACGCCGAGAAAATAAAATAGAAAAGTTATTTCTTTATTTCGATTGAGATCTAAGGCTCAAAATAAAAAAAAAAAGAAAATTATATTTCAAACATGCAGTGAAATTTTCAATTTAGAGTTAATAATATTAATCAATACTAACAAAATTTAATTCTTTGAGTTGTCACAAGGCCATTCAAGAGGGGGAAAATGGTGTTGTCTTCATGTATGGTATTTTTTACTTTTTCAATTTTTGAATAATTGAAACATTTAGGGTTTGTTTGCGTTTCGTTTTTTAGTTTTTTGTTTTGAATTCATTTTCTATTTTCTGGTTTGAGGGATTATTTTAAGATTGTAAAAACGCGTTTGGTTTATTATTCTGAAAAACTTTTTTCAAAATAAAAAACTAGAAAACATGTTTGGTTAAAATTTTAAAAATAGATTTAGGGAGATGCTACACGTACACGAGGGTGTACACCTAAATTTACACTGTGTGGGTCCCTTTCATGTAAGGGAGTGTAAACTTGAGTGTACATCCAGGGTGTACTTGTATCATTTTTACTAGTTTTATGACTTTTTTTTCAATTAATTTGATTATTTAGTAAATCATATCAATTTTATGTTAATATGCAATAAAAAATATAAATTTTAAAGTTGGTGAAAAAGGGGAAAAAAAAAAGAAATCATTGTAAGTATATCTCCAACATTGCATTGAAATCATCCGTACATAATAAATCATTGACCCTCGTATCATTTTTGCACTTACCATAATCATTTGTAATAATACTCCAACAAACATAAACATCAAAATCCAATACACCGATTAAAATAAAACTAATAGTAAATCTTGAGAATTACAAAGTTCATAATCTATATATGAAAAGAACACAATCCTACATTATACTCAACCCGACCAATCAAGCAAATTAAAGAAGTTCCAAGATAGGTCCTCTCCTAATTTCTGGCATCATCACAAATGTTATTTTGAAATCTGGATCTTTAAAATCCTTAATTACTTTCATATAAACCTCATTAGACAATCCTACCATGTTTTTAAGATGTTTAAAAACTTCATATTTGAATAAGGGTCTGGACTAGTGATTTCACTTGTGCCCTAGTGATTAGATGATTTTCTCTTGGATGCGTGCAAGCTTTCCTCTAAGGTATAGCATCCTAAGTTTTGTTTCCTCCTTCCTCATACTAACAATAGATGACCATTGCGTCATACATTCCTCAAGTTTTCGACCTTTACTAATTTTGAGTTCCTTACGTCGAGTTTGTTAGATGTGGTATCATCATGTCGACGAATATTTGAAACTTCATCATCATCATTTTCCACACATACATGTACTCGCCTTCTTAAAATCTCATCTTCTATCTATCTTTCTTCCTCTGACGTTGGAGGAAGTTGAGTAGAAGCATTGCCTAGACTTCTAGTAACTGTAGTCCCGCTAAAAATCTCTCCAAGCAATTCGTAATTCCTACATCTTTCTCCCCTTGTCGCTTTTGTTTATCTACAATTAAAAAAACCCCACAATAATAAACTGTATAGCGAATTGTAAAAAAAATGATGTCATAATTAAGTAATGCTAAAAAATTTCTTTTACAATACATACCGTAAAAACTGAGCTTCTTCTTGTTTGAGAATATAGAAAGAAAAATTGAAAACAAAAATATTGCTGTAAAGTAGATCCAGATTATAGGAAGAAAGAAACTACCAAAATACCTTCGCTCCCATTCATCCCTACCGTGTCTCCCTCTTTTCATCCTCCCACCCACACCTCCTCTTTGCAGTAAAATTTGTTAATAATATACTGTGAATGTATTATAACAAATCCGAAAAGAATTCATTATTAATGTCTCCTTCGCACTCTGATATAAAATCTCTATTGCCACTTCTCACCAATCATCCATCCTATTTAATTCCACCCATCTCACCCTTTCAACTCTGTATTGTCACCATTTATGATCGGTTATCAAGCAATATATCACTCGTTAAATTTTAATTCATTAGTTGAATATATGGTGTAAAACCACAAGTACATAAATAGGACTCGACTTTTGGGGTACTTTCAAAAAAGGCCCAGCCAAAGGCCCAAATTTCTACTTTGACTTTGCCTTTATTGCATATTTCCATATTGGCGTATTTCAGGTCAAAAGACGAAAATGCTCTTAAGTGTATAAAACAATTACAAAATTTGATTTTATTAAAAAGAGAATACTATCATTTTAATTAACAAATACAAATCAAATACTCTCTACGTAAAATAAACAATTACAAAATATGATTTTATTAAAAAAATAATACTACACTTTTAGTTAACAAATAAAAACCAAAAACTCTCTGCTTAAATTTCAAAATCAGCTTCAACACGGATAAAAATTCACTCATCTTCTTCAATCTGAAAATTTGAAAAATATCGATAGTTGAAGAAAAAATTGTTTTCTGTCAATTATTTCGAATCGGTAAGTATATTTACATATGTTTAATTTCGTTTTCGTTAAATATGTATACATTTTTTTAATCGATAAATTAAGAATCGACATAGAATAACAGGCATAAAATTTTTTTTTAATAGATGCATAATTTTTTTAAACACGAACGGAAAAAAATTTCATCTGCATGTTACTTTCCGATTAACCGTCAGCTGTTCTGGCCTTAATAGTCGGCTGTTACGAAAAAATAGCCGATTGTTAAGGTAAATTGACAAAACGAGCTGTTAGCAGCTAGCAGTGTCACCGACTGTTATTTATATTTTTTTTGTTTTTAACAAGTTTCTGTTGCCAATGTGAGCCGAAATTTTGAAGAATGTTTACAAATTCTGTTTTGTCATGCAGATATGATGATTATACTCCCGATTTGTTACTTTGATGATTTTGAATTGAATGAAAATAATCGATGGGCATGGAAATTGACGAATAACATACAAGATGGTACTCCAACACATATAATAGAGAGTACATCGTACGAGGAATTGTACAATGATATATAGAACAAGCTGAACGTCAATTCATCTCGATACGATATGGTACTGAGATTTCAATTCAGAGAGCATTTGTCATTTTCTATTCCACTTATGAATGTTACTTCTGATGTTGAAGTGAATTATTTGTCTGAGTTGAACAAAACGCAAATGACACCTATTTGCATGACTTTAGTGAGGACGGACGACGCGGAAGGTAGAAATGAACATTCAGATGAAGCTGATAATAATGCAAATAATTTTTGGGATATAATGGAGATAACNATATGGTACTGAGATTTCAATTCAGAGAGCATTTGTCATTTTCTATTCCACTTATGAATGTTACTTCTGATGTTGAAGTGAATTATTTGTCTGAGTTGAACAAAACGCAAATGACACCTATTTGCATGACTTTAGTGAGGACGGACGACGCGGAAGGTAGAAATGAACATTCAGATGAAGCTGATAATAATGCAAATAATTTTTGGGATATAATGGAGATAACTCGCGATGATGATGTTAATATTCCTGAGACAATCGTTCCTTATCGTGATATCACTGTGACGTAAAAATTTCAGTTGGTAGCTCAGGACAACGAGAATGTAAATGAATTTATGAATGATGATTTGATATCCTGTCAGAGATATGAGTGGGGTGGGAGCTCAGGGGTCAGAACGAGTGGACCGTCATCTAATTCTTCACGTGTGATTCCCTATGATGATGATCTGCAT
>CAIGRK010163076.1:0-21009 GCA_903798315.1 Fraxinus greggii
GACTCGCTTTCATCCTTTCCCGTTCGTAGTCCAAGGGAAACTCTTTTTAGGAGGTGTTGCAACAGGAAGGGGGTAGTTCATACTTTATAACTCGTATATTTTTTGACTCGATAAAAAAAAAAAAAAAGTCAAACTGCCCATCATGCAACTGTAGAAGTTGATCCTACTGATGGAAAGGCTTTCAATAAGGTACTCTTGCACTATTCAAACCAGCTCGATTTCAGCAAGTTTTTGATCATGGAGAGCAAGAATCCGACGAAGTCCTGCAGTGAATGGGCCGCCTTAGCTTACCCCCATTTTCTGCAATTGTTTCCTCAGAGCCCAGGGGATTTCAAAACTTTGGTCTAAATCCAACCTAAACAAGTAGAGGATCTGATGAAAAATGATTGGGCAGACTTTTTCTATTTGGTTAGAAATGGCGCTGAGCTTACAATGGATTCCCCTATGGATACTATGCAGGACATTTTTGCTGACATTAGGGATTCAGAAGAAAAGGCTTTCGATTGTCGATTTTTGAGGGCAAAGCTAGGCTATTTGGTGAAAGAGGCTGATGTAGCAATGGCGAAGCTGATGGCTGAGATTCAAGAAGGAGAAGAGAAGAGTATATAGAGAGATCGAAGAAATCTCATGAAGAGCTGGTGAACTTAGAAGCTAAGAAAAAGGAGAAGGAACAACTGAACAAAGAGATTCAAGAATTGATGGATCGGGTCAAAGAGCTGGATAAGGAGATTCAATCGCTGGAGACTAAGAGCAAACTGAAGAAGGACGTCGCTGGTGCAACTCTTATATAGTAAAGAAAGGAAATAAAGGTCTATTTTGCTTTATTTATAGGGATAGGGGGCTCGGGTTCGTCGTAGGAATCTTTCTGCCCTCCTTCCCGGCCCTCTTGCTTACTATGAGTTCGCCTCCTACGAGCCCATGTGCGATCGTGCAAATAGATAGGGTTCGGTATTACGAATCCAGATACTATAGGATTGGAATCTGGCGATACACAACCTCCCTCCCGGTGGGACAAGCGGTAGTACGATTCAAGGGAATTGGACATTCCCGGAACGCATATACCAAAAACTAGAGTAGCGAGGGAACCTAACCGCGGTAGAGGCTCCCCTCTCCCTTCTTTAGTAGCAATGTTCACTACTGCCGCTGTTGCGGAGCACCCGCCCGTAGGTTTTAGTAGACATCGGTACGATTGTAGGATGTTATAACTCATAAGGCAATGATAGGGGGAGTACTATTAACAACCATCTCGCTCGCTGGTCTTTTCGACCGTATTATCGACCACGATCGAATCCCGCCCGCATTCGGGATCGGGCAGAGGCCTTAAATCAGTAGGGCAATAGCATAGCTATTATTGACCTGACCCCTATTACTTAAGCCTACTTTCTTCAAGATACGAAAGGAGCAGCCGGAAACGGCTGTCCCTATTGTATTTTAGATGGAGTCATCAACAGGGCTAAGAATCTTACCTTTACTTAGAGAGGGGTATCGGTACCACGCTCTTCCGTGCTTGTAGGTTGACTCCCCTATGCATCCCGACTAAGGTCTCATAAACGTGCACTTCCCTTATGCATCCAGCCGCTTCACTAATGTGAATAGGTTATACAGAAGGGTGGGTTGGTTATATACTCTTATGCGCGTTCCTTCTTCGAACCTTTTGGTATGTATTGCCCCCTAACTATAGATCAGATCCACCAGACGAGAAACTAAATTCCGCACTGCTGCTGAGTCGTCGGACTTATCCACCAAGGGATTCGTGGAATTTCTGTGGATTGCGTTGGGGGAAATCTACCAAAGCTAGGCAGATAGATAGACTCCTTTCCCGCTGCTAAGGGAGAGCAAGAAAAAAAATCAAATGATTGTTTTTTAACCAGCGCCCCCTTTTGGGTATGCAGGTACTAAGAGTCCTCTCACTACCAACCAGCAGACATCATCTGGCTGGGTCTTGCCGGTATCAACAACGAGAAAGAAACAACCAAATGGAAACAGCAACTAACTATGGCTCTTGGCCCAGACAACGTCCTAGGTGTAGGGGAGATCGGAGCAAGAGGGAACGCCTAGACGACGTTTTTATTCCTGGGCTGCAGTAAGTAGATCGAGAGGTCGTTCCGCCCCTTGTCCCCTAAGTTGGTTAATATGTTCTCAACCATTCTTGCTCCAATCTGACCTAGCTGGCGAGCGATCCCAGTTCGCGACAGAGAACAAGACAGCAAGCGAGCGTACCTTTGTTCGCTTCTTCTCCACCAAGCACGGAAGTTTAAGGATAACTGTAGGTCGGTGGCTACCTAAGGAAACTCCGATTCGATCCGCCCCCCGGCTGGGAGGCATCTACCTCATCCCGATCACAAGGAGAGGTTCACTATGATGGGGGTACCTTTTTTTTCCCTTCCGGAAAGAATGAAATGCATAGGGGACCATCCTTTTGTTGCGGCATGCTCCTCAGATTTACGGATTCGCAGGGGGCCTCAGGCCCTACTTAGTTGACTGACAATGACAAAGGCTTGCGAAACTAAGTAGCGCCTTTTCCTTTTTGAATAACCCATTCTCATTATCTTTCATAAGTCAAGTAGGCACTCCCTAACCGGTCGCCTTAGTAGCGTTGACAAAGAAGAAGAGCCGGTTAAAAGACATCGAATCTTTTTTTTTATTTAGATCTTTCTATTATTTAGATAGAAAATAATAATAATAGAAAGATATTCTTATTTTATTTATAGGCCAGCTTGACAAGAAACCCTTCCTCTTGATCTGAGGTGCGAAGAGAAAGATCTCTTTTTTATGACTTCCACTTATCGATCCCGGCCCAGAAAAGTGACCGACCAGGGCCCTATTGATGAATGAAAGAAAGGGTTTATGAGCCCTAGCCCTGTAAGCCCACACCTGTGTAGAGTAGATCGTTCAACACCTGCGGCACAAACCTATTTTTGACCTATTGGTCCTAGTATCATAGGCGACCGAACGGCCGCCCCCTAATTACTAGACCGACCTGCTATAATAATTCCATAAACACCTAGCGAAGATATGGCAAACAAATAAAGTAGCCCTATGTTCGGATCTGACAATACCATACCATAATCAAAAGGTACAACGGCCCGAGCGACCAGACTTAACATAAATGTAGCCACTGGAGCCATTCTAAAAAGGGAGAAATTTGCACTACTTGGTGAAATAGGTTCTTTTAGAATCAATTTCAAACCATCTGCTAGAGGTTGTAACAATCCAAACGATCCCACTACATCAGGACCCTTTCGACGTTGCACAAAAGCCATTACTTTACGTTCAGCTAGCACTAAAAAGGCTACTCCTAGTAGAAGTGGTAGAATTATTCCAAGTATTTCAGCTGGAACAGCTATGTACATTTTCGATTTTCTATTCACTCATGATCTGGCCTGGTCGACCCAATCATGATATTGAAGGATGGGACCTTTTCTCTAAAAACTCCGGATCCCGATAAGAGTTGAAAATGGTGCAACATCGAATCCTGTTACTTCGAATGGAATCTTAGCCCGCCTCACTTGCTTTCTTTAACTGCATAAGGGCATAAGCGAAGTCTAGTGTTGAACAAGTAGGTGTAACTGTTTAGTTCTACGGCGGCGAACTCAATGGAGTGAGTTATAGCGATCCTGCTACTGTGAAAAAAGATGCTAGACGTGCTCAATTGGGTTAAGCGAATTAGATGGCAGGCAAAATTCTTACTAGTTCTCCGCACTACTTTTCTGCAGTTGAAGACTCTCATGCCTTTTTAATGAAAAACTGGCTGGCTCTGGCTACCTTGCGGAGCAAAGAAAATCTCCCCAAATCACACTGCCTGTATGAACAAACTTTGCACAACCAGCTTACGTAGAAAAGATTCCATGCCAATAGACTCGTGACATCCATGTACTGAGTCGTCAAATGAGCCACGTTAAGAAAGCCCAAGCTTATACGCATTGGCCCACAGGGTGTCCCAAGAGGGCCCGAATGAAAGACCCAAGCTTACATGAACCATCAAAGAAAGTCCTACAAATGAAGACTTGGGCCTGTCAAGCCTGCTTTCCTCGATGGAAGCCCACAGAAGGTCCAAAACACAACAAGCCTACCCATCATCAAAGAAAGCCCAAGCAAGAAGGACCTCATTGTCATGGAAGCCCTTTCCTTACTCCTCAATATAGTCTATGAGAACGTTTTTCTGACCAACTCTCATGGCTTTAGGAGGGGGCGGGCCCCTAAGCTAGCTCCCGCCTTCTTCCGGATTTTCTCCTAAATTCCAGCTATGATCGACCTTTCGAATGAATGAAGTTAGAAGCTAAGGGCTTTGGTCGAGTGAAAGCCTTCTTTCGAAACCAAGTCGTAGTGACGAAAGGAAGGCAGACGCGCAGGTCAGATCAGCCCGCCGCTTATTTATCTCGTAGTTCTACTTTCAGATCGTGGAGCAACACCAAAAGAAGTGAGCTTTTAGGGTTAGGAAGCGAGAAGAAGAGTGAAGGTCGCCCCTATAAAGTATGTTCAAAGAATGGCTTGAGTGAAAGCTGGAGTGGCACAAGACAGATTGAAAGCAAAGGGAAGGGAGGTTTGAAACCCTGTCCTTCCTAACCTTCCGAGAGCCTTCCTGACCGGCATTTCAACTGGGCTTGACTAAAGGGGTTGTCCGGTTCTGATCCTCATTGTACTCGTCTCAAGCTATTAAACAGGCAAAAAGGGGAACAGAGGTCTCCTGAATCATTTTTTTTCGAAGAACGGCGATTCCTCAAAGAGAAACCTCCTGACGAAGGTTTCCTCAACACCCGGTTTTGACGAACCCATTCTTCCCACGCAAATCATGAGGATTGATTGTTTTTTCTATGATGATTCAGCTCCCGAACCTGCAAGTTTCTACGCTGAAAAGACAGGTCGACGCTAATTCATGGAGTAAATAGGGAGGGTAGAAAGGCAAGATTTGTGAAAGGCCAGACAGGTTGTATTGGGGTGGATTAGCTTCCGGAGAAAGAGCAAGGAGCTTACTTACCTAAAAGCTAAAAGGGCAGGGTTGGGAAGGAAAGAGATACAGCTTGAGCTTGAGCGTGGAGCTTGTCTTCTTGACAGGCCTACTTTTCTTTGTTCAACTGGGCTGGTTCGCTTGACGGGTCCTGGTCACTGCTAGTTAGCTCCACGAGACTTGGATAATCTTTTTCAAAAGGTCTTTCTCCGATTTATTGTTCCTCCTCCTTGGTGCTCTTTCCAAACGCCCCTTTAACGGCTTCGTTCGACTTACTTAGACAGATAGAAAGCGGCAGGCGAACCCCGACTTGTTAACAAAAAGCTTTCTCCGACTTCCAAGTTGGATCGACTGGTTCACTGGGCTTGGCTGGTGTACTAGATAGGGACAGGACCTTTTAAAGAGCCTGAATCCGGTGTGAGGCTTGTGCTTCTTTCTATGTCTATGGAGAGCATGAAAGGCCCTAACAGGTCAGTCAAGTTTCGCAGGAAATTGTAGCGAAGGCGAAATAGACCAGCCTATCTACTTAAGAGGGAACGAAGGCCCCTGGACCATGGGAGACTACCAGTTCTTGCTCCGGATGCTGCTACCGAAAGATGGTAAGGACAGGATGAAAGGCCGGGTTCCCCTAGGTGCCAGTTAGACATGAACTGAGACAGGGGAAGTCCATAAGAAGGACTGAATCCAAAGCATTGACCCGTCGGGGTGATTCACCCTGAAAGACCAGTTCTTCCCTCTACGACAACAGAAGAATTGTCAACAAAAGAAGAAGCAGATAAGAGAGCAAGATTCGTTCAAAGAAAAAGTTATCATCCGTCTGGTCTGGGGTTATGGCTTTGAAGAGGCCTTAGTCGGGCAACTTTCCAGAGGGATTAGGCGAGAAGTTAGTAGGTAGTAGTGGTAAAGATTCTTTACTCGCGAGTGGAACGGCCGACATCTCACTCTAATGTCCTAGGATGTACCAGAGAGGGTGAACCAAGCCAAGCCCCTTTACGTTTGTTATCCCCTCCGTCAATAGATCAGTAGAGATCAGCGAGTGGAGACGAAAGGGGCCAGGACTGAAAGTACCAAGTCGGAAAGACAAGTGTTGTGGCTTTCAAGCTTGTCTCATCTCCCTGTTGCCTTAATCTAAGCCTGGAGACCTGGGTGGGGTGCTTGCCTGTGACTGGAGTCTTTCTATATGCTTTCCTTCAGCCCTTAGTGGAATCCTGGATCTAGGTCGGATTCTTTGGGCCACTTTTTTGACTTCGTCAGTCTCCCTTAGTGGCAGGTTTGTTTGCCTCCCTTGCTCGGACCGGGCTTTAGTCTTTGGTTGTCATCCTGGAACCAATGGTTAGAAGGGCCAACTATGTATCAAAATTGAAGCGTAGATTGCGTATGCATGGATGAATGTCGAACATCTCGCTCGGATGAATCCCCTGCCAATATCTTGGTCTTTTGGAGAGAAGATATCCTTGACCTGTCCATGATTGAAGCCAATGCCCAATTCATTTCTACCAATGCAAAGATCAAATCTTTTTATACAAATACTAAAGTAAAGGTGCTCTCCTTACGTACGCCTCCTTTTTGTTCACGCAAGCTGTCTAAGGTAGTGTATCGAGGGGCTCTAAGCGATCAAGGAGACACGTCTTTCTTTATGGCATAACCCGAAAAGAGTTGTCTTAGTCTTTCTCCTTCGGTCAGTGACTAGTACGTCTTATTCAAACAATTTAGTGGTACTCTGTGGGTGGTATTTTCTCACCTTGGTAGGTGCTTGCCACTCCTCGATGGCTCTGATGTCCTAGGAATAGGATTTCCGTCTGTCCAAAGGAGCATTTATCTTTCTTTACATAGAGGTGATTCTTCCTTAACGGTAGCTTTAAAGGACATGTAACGTGCGTAGCTTGTTCCACAATTACACGGTTCTGCAGGTATCCCCTAACCTAATACCCGCTACTAAGGGTTGAAAGTAGCTAAATCGCCTGTATAACAGATCTACGAATAGCCAACGCATCTAACAACGTATTTCAGGGGAGGGGGTTAGGGCGGTTCCTTAGGCACCTTCACATCTACATCTACTTATAACAAGCACGTACACTTTTTCAAGCTTGAATCCTGTTATCTTAACTGAGAATGCCGTTACTTATAGCCTTTTAACGGCAGCTACACATTGGTCGAGACTCACACGACAGTCGATACTCAGGATTTCGTTTAGCTAAGTGGCCTGTAGACCCACCTCACCCTAATTTAACATCTGCTTGAACTCCCGATCTACTTTTAAACAAAAAACTTCTCGAGCAGGATTAGAAGATTAGTATATGAATTCCCTGGTTACTTTCTTTCCAAAGCCCCGCATGAGCACAAGCCAAGCTACTCATGCCAAGCAGCTAACTTTGAGACAACTAAGGGCAAACTTCGAGCTAGAACTAATGGATTAGCATTAATAGTAAGTTCCCCGGGGGGATTTCTTTCCTATGCTTGCTGGCTAAACAGAGTAGCCTTCCACACGTGCACTGAAACCAGAGTCTGCGACTCGCCTTAGGCAAAACCCTCCGTCTCTTGCTTGAACCTCATTCTCCTATTTTAAATAATGCCTGAACGGTGGCAAAAGCCTTGGAACGGCTGCCGCGCCTGATTCGACTCACCATTATTAGGCCTTCTTTGTCTTCGCATTACCCTAGTTCCTTAATCCAAATAGCCATAGGAGAAGCTGAGCAGACTAGTTAGAGGAATGGACAAGTAGTAACTTCCGGAGTGAATGAGTGCAGCAAAGTCTCTTATCTTCCCACGGAGCGGTAACTAGTCTTTCCTATTGGGGATAGCGGTACGATTCCGTCGGAGGTGGGAAGTTAGCAAAAGGAATTGAATTCTTTCTAAGCTACAGAGTCAGAAAGCAGCAAATCCTTATCAGAAAACAGACTTTTTGCGATTCAATGTCTTTCTTATGTAATAGTTCCTTTAGAAGGTGCCTGATCTACGACCATCCTCACCTCATATTCTTTTTATTCTGGAAGCCAAAAATACCCCGTTCTAAAAGAAGAGTATAATACTTATCTTATAAAGGATTTACGTTCCTTAAGGTGAGAAAATACCCTGATTCGGGTTTTCTTTCTTAGCCTTGGGAGGAAAAATGCCCATTTTCTAATAAGTGGTTCAAATCATTTTATCGAGATGAGTGTTCTATATCGATAAAATATTCATTTGAAAACCATCTCTATATTAACATAGTGGTAGAAAGAGTACCATGCTGCGTCTAGACGTCAAACGGTTTGCTTTAACCATCTTAACAGTCCCACATTATTGGTTCCTAGAGAATCAAAGTAGATTTGCCAATTAATCACGAAATGCTATGGTTCTTACATATAATTTCTGAATTTCTTCAGAAGTAATTCGCGAGATCATGCACCTCTCTTTCCTAGTTATAAAGGAAAAAGGTCCAGAATGAGACGAGTCATGGGTCCTTAATGATGTGATTTAGTGTAAGCATGGTTCTTTTTATATCCAAGTTCGTTTTTTTTATAGTATATATTCTTTTCTTATTATTATTATGTTATGTAATTTGGACTATTATAAGTTATAAGTATTTTCTACTCCTTTATTCCTTGATTCAGCTTTTTATCCTTGTTTATATTCTTCTATAATTGTACTATATTTGGATTAAAGCATTTTTTTTTGAATTGTTTATTAGATTAGGGATTCAAAATCGAGTTCGAGTAGAGAAGTTTCCAATGTGATTGTTCCCGAGCGAATCGAATTGGCTTGAATGAATTTTTCCGTCCTCTTAGGACTAAGATTAAAGATTTTATGTATGTACGAGACCCAAAAGAATGCTTTTGAAAGAAGAAAATGAAACTAACTAAGACCACCGCAGCCCTTAGCAAGAGCTGTAGTAAGGAACACTGCTAAAACGATATTAGCAACTATAAAGCCAAAAGCGCGACCTTTCCTGTTGACCGATTCAGTATCCAAATTCTCTTTGGTTGCTTCCGCTTTCATCCTCTCTTTTCCCTTCATAACGCGGTGATACCATGGAACATGTTGAAGGCCGCTGCACGGTTTTGGGATGCCGAAGAGCATCTCTTCCGCTTTAGCTTGGATGAACTTTGCCCAAGTTTTGAAGAATTTTGTGCTATCTTTGACCTACCGGTTCAGACTGAAAAAGTGCTAATTCCTTCCGCATATGGTACCTACGGTATGCTCCGTTTTTGGACTCTCTATTGAGAAAGCCAAGTCAATCATTCAAGGTGACTCTATTCTCTTACCACTACTTCTTGATTTGTTTTATAAAGCACATCCTGAAGACCAAGATTACCAAAAAGACCGCTTCCGAGCACTTGCTTTTTGCATGATAGCGTTGTACCTTGTCTTTACTGAACCATGCAAGGGAGACATAGGCTTAGTCAAATTTATACCCGGTCTTGAATCAAGAAGAAGCATCATGATAGTAGCTTTAGCTGAAACCTTGAATAGTCTTTTTGAAGTTTCTAAAGATGAAAAACATTGCTTTCAAAGGTAGCCCTTTACTCTTGAGCATGTGGATGGCGGATAGACTCAAACTCTTGGAAGATCCCGAAACAAGATCATATAAACCTCAAGACTCCCGTAATTTCTTTCACTTTGGTAGGAGTTTCCCTTTCTTCCTCACCTAGGGTTGAGGTTTCCTCCTCTGATCTTCTCGAATGATCTGAGACTCTTATCTTTTTTAGCCTTTATTGATCATCCTATCTACACTACTACTGCTTTCCTATTAAGTTCTTAGTCATTTGATCAAAGAAAAAAGTGTTTATCCTTCCCAGAACCCTCGTTCATTTGCACTATCCTTTTCCTCTCGTCCCACATACACCCTATCTCATAGATATGGACATCATTCATATGATGAGTTCCTTCTCTCTGTCTGAGGAGGCTATGAAATAGTGGAAGTCAGTGATACAGATATCACTGATGGTATTCATGAATGTGAGAACAGTCTGTATGGCAAGATCTTTGCAGATCGAGATATCAATATCAAAGGCCTGAAAAGTGCAATGATGCATGCGTGGGGATGCAGAAATCTCAAGATCATTAAGTTGGGTAAGCCTTTCTTCCACTTCTTTTTCGAAAATGAGAAAGATCTGGAGAGACTTTATACAATGGTCCTTGGTCTTATGAAAATCATCTTCTCATCTTCAAACAATGGTCAAAGGATTTGAAGCTAGAAGATATCTCCTTTGATAGTCTATTTTTCCGGTTACATGCGGAAGTTAACATATTGAAGCCAGTCAGAAGGACAATCAGAATCAAGGAAGGTAAGGACATCATATTTGCGATGCTAAAATCTGAGAGA
Source organism: Fraxinus greggii (assembly GCA_903798315.1). Lineage (NCBI taxonomy): Eukaryota > Viridiplantae > Streptophyta > Magnoliopsida > Lamiales > Oleaceae > Fraxinus > Fraxinus greggii. The sequence continues at coordinate 10,251 of CAIGRK010163076.1, forward strand.
TTGCCTAATATCTATTATGCATGTGGCTGTATGGGGCATATTGCGAAATATTGCTCCAAGATCATTGCACATGACAAAGGTGAGAAAGAGAAGTTCTAATATGGTCCGTGGTTGAGAACCATGTATGAAAAATGCAGAATCATCATCAGACGTAGGCGATCGGATCCTTCTTCATCGGAGTTTGCATTACCAGCTAGGGAGGAAGATGATCAGTTGGGCGGGATCGAAAATGAAAATTTCCGTGATGCCCGGGAACTGATTGACCCGAGAATCCGTAACGCATCTGCTGAGAAAGGAAAGGCCCAATTCCCTCTGCAGACTAAGGTTGATCCAAAAGAGAACTTGGCCCAGTCTCAACATGAACCTCACCCCATTAACCTGCTTTCTGAATCTTGCACTAAGAAGAGGAGAGCGGTGGAGGAAGGTTGAACAAAGAGTAAGAAAGAACTCGGTGCGAGTTGATGGTATTGAAGTAACTGAGATTCTAGCTGGATTGAAGCGTAAAACGGAAGAAAGTCAGGGATAAAAACCTCATTCTCCTAGTTCGGATTCAAGGAAGCGTCCTAATCATGTTTCCATCTCTAACTCTGCTTCAACGGCTAGACTGGAATCCAGTACCTATGTCTCCATGAATTGCCTTATATGGAACAACTGCCGAGGGCTTGGGAACCAAAGGGCAGTTAGAGCGCTTAAAAGCATTATCAAAAGTGAAAATCCCCAAGGTCTTTCATGGCAAAGGATTTATAAAGTGTCTGAAGAAATTTATGGAGCGTAGAAGAATCACTACCTGTCAAAATAATATCATCTACATATAAAAAGTAAAATGAGAATATCCGAGGAAGTGATCCTAACAAAGATGGAAGTGTCAGCTCTACTCTTGCTCAAGGTTTTCACAAGAAGAAATTGGTACGTGGATTTAGTTATCCTCTTGTGAATTAATGGCATTCCCAAGTACTTTCCCAAAGAAGGGCTTAGTGGAATTGTTGTCATCAAGCTTAGCCCTATTGCTAGTCCTCTCGGGACATTGCCAGATACAAAGAGCTTAGATTTTTTGGTGTTGACCTTATGCCCAGCTGCTTCACAGAACTCTTCCATAACTTCGCTCATAATTGATGCTTGATCAGTAGAAGCCTTCCCAAAAAGAAGAAGATGGTCCGCGAAGAAGAGGTGGGGCATTGCGAATCATCGTGTTTTTCTTTCTTCTATCGTATCCAATTTTTTTCTATTTATAGGAACAAAGGGAAAAAAACCTCGATCGGATCAGAGTAAACCACAAGCGTAGAGAAAAACACCACCTCGTCTTTATCCTACAGGCGCAGGAGAATTTCGACCTCTCCTTATACGTGATTAAACATACGTGGACCACCAATGCTTACAAGAACATCAGACGAGAATAAAGACGATCGGGATTTCATTCCCATCGTCACTTGAGAAAATTACCTATGCATTTTGAAGTACAGACTTTAGGAAAAAACTATCGGACCTATGACACTAGAAAGCAACCGAAAGAGGCACATCACGAAAGTTTTAAGATCTATCCTTGGGCCAAAATGCGGTTGCTAGAACCGTTTCAGAACCCGCTCCCTCTTCCTTAATGAAATAGATGGCCCGAGGTAGAGAAAAACAAAGCCCAATCGATCTCTCAATCCCTGCTTCCGGACTCTCGATGTGAGGAAGAGGAAGAACCGCGCAGTAGGAGCGCTTATGGGAAGCCTACTTTTATTAAATATTCATCGGCGTCTCGCGAATCATATTTACTGGTCATTGTAAAACTTTTCAGCCGTATCGCGCCAGTAGAGCAACAGAAGAAAAATTCGCCGCCTCTCTGAGAAAGAACCCGTTTTGCGAACAAACTATAAACAGGAACATATTCGGTTAGGAAGACCGATATTTAGATCAATCATTGGCAGGGCCAAAATAGAAGGATGTGGGGAGTCGGGGGAAAGTCTACCACACGGAGAAGACTGGACCTTAGCTTCTTCGCTGACTAGTATAGCTGTGCCCAGCCGCAGCAAATGCTAGTCAGACTGAATTACATCCAGCCTTTACTGACATTCATCTGTATTGTCAGAACAATCATGTCATATAAACCAGAAGGAAAGGGCTTCTCATCTCTAAGTTTTCCCACCAAAGGATCAGAGTCTCGGGAAGAGTGGGCGACTAACAAAACATAGATTCCCAAACCTTCGATTTGTGGGTAGGAAAAAGAAGAGTTCTGTCTTTCTTCATTCAATTAAAACATTCCATTTCAGTTGAAACACAATAGGGGAAAAGCAGTCAACCGCTAGGAAGACCTCCCTTGTTCTAAATAACATCGCTTCAGATAAAGGAGAAGTGGTGGAACGTGCGGAACCACATATTGGATTACTAGGGAAAAGCCCTATATATTCTAATTAGTAAAGACTCTTTTTAGGATAAACCATCGATTTTCCTAGAGGGAAGGACTGACTTATTTATCGTTTCGATAAGAACCATCGCCCCGAATGACTTTGGTATTCTTAGCCTTCCTGACGTACTGGAGTTATAACAGCAAGGGACATCAGATCCGCTGAGACCACCGTTTTTCATAAACCTCTGCGGGCATAAGACGACGCACTAAGTACACTGCCCGGTGCTGGAATACCGGGGGTTCGAATCCCTCTCCATCCGACTGTCGTTTGGTTTTTAGAAAACTAACGCGCGCCTACCACCGGTTCCGGTTAACTACTGGGTAAACTGGCTTAATACGGAAAATGCTTGAACTACATCGAAAAGTGGTCTGACACATTCGTTCTATCCACCTAGGACATGGATTCTATATTTTCACAAGCCTACCAACGCATAAATCGCAGATCGCTTCGCCCCTCTACCCTATCTTCAACTCCTATAGTATAGGGGGCATTCTTATTAGTTTAGTTCAAACAAAGTCGGGATCGGTTTTTGAGCCCATTGTCGAAGAAAACCATAGTGCTCGCACAGCACAGAAGAGGAAGAAGTCTTCTTTCTATGTAGTACGGATTGATGCCCAAAAAACACCAAAAAAAAAACCTATCGCTCGGTTAGAACTATCTTACCTTCAATCCCCATCCAGAGATTAGCCGCGCAATTCTTCGAAAGTGCGGGAACACTTTCTAAGAAGCCGTAATCGTTAGTTGACCAAATTTAATAGCAATAGCTTTAGGAGAGGAGCGAGTTTACGAGCTACCGCTGGAGCTGTAAAACCGCCACCGTATATGTAGAAAACACCGAAGCGACGAGACATCGTAGTGCTAGAAATGTCGAAGACATCGCTTTTGGGCTTGGGCGCAGGCAGCAATCATCGATTTTAGTTGAAGATCATCGGTAGTTGGTAAATCTGGGTGCTGCAAGTGATATTGAAGTAGGAGGAGGAATTGGACTTTTCTCGGGGTGAGATGATAGAACTAAGTCTAGCTTCAGGCTCGAAGGCTAAAGAGGATTCATATCTTCCGTGATAACCCGATTATCACGTTAGCGTGACTAGTGATTAAGCACTTCCTTCGTCACATCCAATCCGGTGGGCTCTGGTCTTTCTGTTTTTGGAAGGCCCATGTAGTCTCTTTCCCTTTCACACACTTTTCATCCTCACAGACACACTATGATAGAAGCAATGTATTTCACCACTTCATGACAGAAACCAAAAGAGAAAAAGAATCATCTATGTGCACAAGAATGTTGTTTGTTATGAACTACTCATGTAGAGTAGAAACCAGGCAGCCCAGCTTCTTAAGGTGCTTCAGTTGGAAGCCAACTCTTTGAAGGTGATTTGATGGCAGATATTCTGTGGGGTCTCAGAGCCCAGCTTGTAGCAAGCCAAAAGTATGACTTGAGCCTGAAGGCTTTACTTACAAAACATTGAGTTATTATTACTACTTTTTTGAAAAAAAAAAACTTTGAGTTATGTAAAGCTTGCAATTGTAATGACATATTGACGGAGGATTCACTGCTCTGCCAATCTTTGTAATTGCAAGATTCTAAATGTTTTTGATTGGAAATCAATTAAGGAGTTATTTTGTCTTAAATTTTTGGATACAGATATTAAACATCGGAAAATTTCCGATTGATTTTCTTCTCCAGAGGTGTGCAGTTTCGAAACCTCTGTTTTTCACTTCGATTGGTATTTCCCCTGGTATGGTCTTCCTCGTCACGGCGGCAGGGCAGAAGGACAGACCTTTTTTTAAAAAAGAAAAAGGGGAAGGTCTCTGCTGGATCGGGCTTTCGCCCATTTGAAAAGGGTGGAGACCAACGGAAGAGGTGAACGGCTATGCCCGAGGTTACGTCTCGGGGTGAGGGAAAAACCTGGCCTGATTTAACAGCAGTGGATTTTGAAAACTAAAGCGCACACTAGAAAGTGGGTTCCTCACTGACATCCCTAAGATTGTTCACACCAATCATACTTTATTCCAAAACCGAACTGAATGAAATTCTAACATAGGTTTTTTTCTCGTTCCCTTTCGAACCATTTCTACGGTTAGGGAAGATTTAGAAAAACCCTTCCTAAGCCAGTTTTTCCTTATATCTCGTGCCTTGTTCAAAGGCACGATCTTCTCTGTCCCTTGATTTTTCAATTTGTCTGAATCCCCACTTTTCTCTTCGCCGTCACTACTAATTTTGAGAAGATTTCTTTTTTTTCTTTGCCAAAAAAGAAAACTCATTGGTCAAGTTTCCTAAAAAGAGGAGCTTAATCAACGTTTTTACTCCAGTGATGAAACTTCTAATTTCTTTTTTTTCTTTGACAAAAAAGAAATCTCATTGGTCAAGTTTCCTAAAAAGAGGAGCTTAATCAACGTTTTTACTCCAGTGATGAAACTTCTATCTGCGGCTTATACCATTACGCTCACGAGCAGAATCTTTGAAATTTGAATTTCTTCACCGCCATATAAGAAATTGCTCATTAAGTCTTTCCCTGTGCTGTGGCCTTTCTCGCTTCCGTTGTATAGATTTTATTTGAAAGTTGTAGGAGCATACTTTCTTCTTTTCTTCTGTATTTGGGGACAGTCGTAACACTCGTATCTTTCACTTGATCTCTATTTTTTATATATTTTGCAAGTTCATTGAACGGAAACATAGCAAATTTTTGATTTTATTTTCTCGCTCCTTGCTATCGGAGCGGCATACCGAAAAAAGAAATTGGAAGAAAGAATTTCGATTCGTTCTCTTTTGTAAAGCGTTTGTATCCGCTTTCTGCCTATGTTATGTCAAGGATTGTTCAGTACTGACAGAGGGTACTGCCTTTCTTGAGGGGATGTAGAGTCCCCGCGCTCCCCCTGACTTCTGACTGACCTGTCTTTCTTTCTTCTGTTCTTTTTCTTTATTTGTTTTGTTTCCCGCCACCGTCCATAGTCCTGGTTTATATAGAGGTGGTGGCGGAGTTGGCGCTTCCGTTTCATATTACCTACGAAATTTCTTTCGATAGTTTCTCGTTTTTGGTTGTTCTCTGTTCTTGATAGTCCTGTGAGTAGCTCCTTTTCATGTGTTAGTAAAGCGTCGCCACCCTTCTGCTCTATTCTTCTTAGGTTCGCCCAGTTATATTTGAGGATTACATCGTTGTATTTGTTTCCTTCGTTTTCATTTCTAGCTCCTCTTTGCTCTCCTCTCTATGCATCCCCAAAGTGTAGCAATTATTCTTTCCTCTTCAAGTTCCTCTATTTGGTTTATAAATCTGAGCCTGATAAACCTCTCCTGAAATGGCATTATCATGACTCACCTGCCTCAATATCGATTGAAAGCATGCGCTGGTTATAGGATGGAAGTAAATCGAAATCGGGGGGAGAAAAGCTTCTTCCCGGATAAGGCCATTTCTCTCTCGAATCAGTGTAGCTATAGATGCTGCCTCGGCTACAAGAACTTCTCTAGAGATCGAAGAAGAGCTAGGAGTAAGCTTCCTCACTCAATAACACATATCCCTGCCTGTCTTCCCCCACTTCCTCGGTTTCATTACAAGATGATTCTTTCATGGGTGGGCGTGTAATAAAAGATTACAGAAGTGCACTTTTTTTGGGGGGTACTCGAACACCGGAGAGGGATTGAACCCCCGGGCTGGGAGCCGTGCTAGTTCCTTCATGCAGTCTGGACTGCCCTTCCCCGTCAGAGGGGAATTGTCCATTTCCCCCGAAGATATGGATCGGGGAACCACAGCAGGGGAAAGAGAAGCAGATGAGAAATGGGCATATTGCAATCATTCCTCTATTATCTTTATATTCCCTCTGGTCCACCCCTCTAGTTGCATTCCTTGCCCCACCTTCCTTTAGGGAAGAATTCCCATATGCCGATCTGGCCTGGGAGGATAGAGGCAGGAATGGGAGGAGGAGTGAGCAAGGGGAAGAAAGAGCGGAATAAAAAATCAAGAGATGGATGGCTTCCCTTCCTTCCTTCTTGGTGGCATTCTCATCCATCGATACCAGATTATCGATCGGTCTACACCAGACGAAGCGAGCTAATCTAATTAAGCGTATATAGCAGGAGTGGCTTAGCCAGTTCAACCAGCGATAACAGTTGCAGTTAGGAGAGGTAAGCCAGTTCTTCTATCCGCTCCATCTATCTATCTCTCCGGCTGATTAATTGCAAGGCATGGCAGCTGCTGTTCGTTCGAGCTTATCAGTCCTTGAGTTAGTTCCTTCGAGATGAAGTGAGAGACCGACCACCACAGAGCTCTTTCGGTCGGGTCTGGATCTGCCTCCAATCCCTTATCCGGATTCTTCTCTGGAGGGTTCCCTTCCCGAATGCGAATCTCTATCCGTAGTGGGATTGACCCCGAACAGGGGAAAGGGGGTGAACCGGTCCTCGTGATGCGAGTAAGGGCTATCAACATCGAAGAAAGAAGACGAAACTGGCCAAGTTGACTATCCGAATTGACCACCCCGGGAAGGTGGGGCATCAATCACTAGTCCTCTTATTCGGAAAACACTTTTTTCGGTCTTAAACAGCAGGTGAAAGCAGGTTGCAGATATGGTTCTGCTGTGTATCCTCCACCATATCAAGGCCAGTTTGGTTTTGTCGATCCTCCTTAGGAACAGGGGAATCCGTCTGAATTAGTTCCATCTCAGGCTCAACAGTTTTGGAATCCTTTGTTCTTTTTAACCTTTGAGGGACAATCCATAGGCGGGTTATCCATGGAGCCGCAGCTCTTGCATAAAATCCGGGTATTTTAATACAGTTTTTTTTGCCATTTCACCCCTCGCTTGGTATTGCATACTTCTCTTATCATGTCCTTTCTCAAGTCGAGCTCAATACAAAGTCTTGCATACTTTATTTATGGCTTTCAGCTTCGTGGTTTTAAAAAACATCAGAGCCCGCAGCGCTAGCAATTGTGAAAATTCTTTATTCCTTCAAGAATTCTGCTGGGAGTTTCGGCAGCTCGATCCATACAGGCACAATCATCGCTGGAGACTCATCTATAAATCCATCATCGGCTGCCATTTTGTTAGAATCATGCATGTTCTTCCGAAAGAAATGTGACCATTTACCCAGACTCTCACCAGGTCCTCTTCAAGATCGAACCTTATTATCACACAGGAATTTTCCATATAGCAGTGATTGAATATGATCCCGTTAGGTTCCATCGTCGGTTTGAACCTGTCTCTAATGAATTCCACCGAGGGCCTTCTACCTGCAAAAAAAACAACCAAGCTATCTTTCCACCAGTCTATGCTTTCATCATAGAGTTTCTCATCAATGTAAAAAACTCTTCTATAAATCTATAAACCAGGAGCCGGGGGAGAGAACTTAAAGGATTTTTCTTGCATTTGATCTATTTTGTAGGAGACTGAACAGGAGATTGATCAACCGGGATGGTCTTACCAGTAGCAGAGGGCCTGGAATCATGTTCACTGCTTCCGGACTTCTGATATTCTGGCTTCTTCACATCGTGTAGGAACAGGAATGGATCCTATCACGATTTCAGCTGCCCTGTCTCCTGCTGGGGGATTGGCATTGAATTCAGCCACAGATGAAGATGAAGCTTTGCCCAGCAGACCCACAGCCATTGGGAATCCAATCCCTTCGAGAGGTCTGCGTCTGGTCCATTTAACAGGTAGGAATTCGATTAGCCTTCCCACTCCCAGGATCCTGGACTCTAGCTGAGGAAGTGGTGTTGAGCTGCACCGTATCAGCTATCGACAGCGACGATCAATTTCCTTTCGGACCGACAACCAGCCCATTCGACAGACCCTCGCCTAACCCAGTTGAGAGGGGACTTTTCTCACTCACCTCCACATTCTTCATCTACTTGACCAGACCGAAATCTCCTCTATTGGGGCTCAATGCAATGTATACAACTCTTTCCCATCAGAACTCCTCCTGCCCTCTTGCATATCATCACACCGCAACGGAGAGGGAAGCAAGAAGTGTAAGCGAGCGGAGTTTTCACTAAAACCTCTTTCTTAGCCCCTTGGTCTAAGGTAAGCAAGCGTAGGCTTCGGTACTAGAGAAGGAAGGAAGAGATCTATATCCCTTTGTTTGCTTAGTTTTATGTTCGTCTATTATAACATAATGCAAAGATGTTATCCTCAATCATTCATAAAGTATATTGAAACAAAGATACATCCTAACTCTAAGTCTGACATCTAATGACATTAGGGTCGTCGACTTCACAGAGAGAAGAAGTACCAGTACTCCCCACTGGGAAAGAGAACGGATCCTCAGCCATTCTCACCAAGTCATACAACTTTCATAACAGACCGTATTGAAAGATCATTATATTCTTTCGAAAACGGCGTATACCTAAGCTGGCGGTTTCAATAAAGACTCAAAGTCCAGACTGTAATAGAACTGCACAGAACCTACACCGGCACACCCGCCGGAAAGCCCGAAATTGCCATCGCAAGAAGCGCATCCGAGCACCGACAAGGTTCAAAGAAAGGGTTGGCCATTGATAAAGAAAGAGAGGGCTCGCTCTTTCATCAATTTAGTCCAGAGTCAGAGTTCGCAGAAAAAAAAACCTTCGGACCTGGTCAAGCGGTAGTAAAATAAATCTTGCTTTCTGGATAGCGTAGTACTCGAGGACTTTAAGTAGGCGACGGCAAGTCTTTCACTCTCTTTAACTCGTTTATCAAAAGCGAGCCCCTCTTTTTTGAAGGGTCCTTCGGACTAAATATGCGACCACCGCTCTCTCGTACCGCTAATACAAAAAGAACTGACTTTACTGCCGAGTGCCTACAACGGGAGTATTAGACTCCAAAGCTTGAAAGAGCTTGACGGATAGATTGATTCTCTTCCGGATCTCCCAAGAGCTGAAGCGCCCAAGCAAGAAAGGAAATATTCTCTAAGCCAATTGCCCTAGAACTGTTCCGCGACTTCCCAAGAAACCGACATCTGTCTTTTCCGGAAAACAGAGGGGATTTCTTCTCTAAGCAAAACCTATAAGCTGCCTTCCCTAAGCCTTAAAAAACGGGGCTAAACTGACGAACCTACCTCTTTCTACGAGCGCTGGAACTTGAGTACCGAAACTGAACTACTGGTTTTTCTTCGAGTGCCGGCTCTCTTAGGTGACGCCTACCCGCTACCTGCAATATTATTTAATGCTCTCCCTCCTGCCCCAGTACCGTTACTGGCTCTCTTCAGTTCCTTCTCTGGTTCGGGTGCAGGTTCAACTCCACTGAAACCTTAACTTACAGCTGTTCCTTCCTTCACTTACAGGTTTACCTAGAAGTCAAAGTCATGATCCCGTCCCTTCAACTATCAGTCCATTGACTAAGAAGGGGGCCTGGAACAAAAACTTCACGAAAAGGAAAAGTAAACCTTCCCTTAAGCCGAAAGCGGCTAGAGCAACATCGACTGAGTACCAGTACTGCCTTGCCCAAAGCTACCAAAGAAACTGGAACCCTTGAAAGAGAGACGTAAGCCCGAAAGCAAGAGAAAGAAGGTTTCGTTTACCACTGGAACTGGAGTAGCGGAACTAGCACGACGAACAATGCTCGGCACTCTGTCAAGTGAGCCCCTCTCATTCTCTATAAGCCCTATAGTTGCCCTGTATAAGCATTCTTAGCTCAATACCCTTTCACCGCCTTCTCACGCTAATGAAAGCCCTTACAGAACAACTACTGCGAGAGCCTTTCCTTCCCCTATACGGAAGGATACTCTATTTGGTCAAAGTCACTTTCCAGAAGAGGCAAGGAGTAGTAAGAGGAAGAAAGAAGAGACCAAGTCGTTTACTTCATATTTGTAACTCTTGCCAACAATTGGTTCTTTAACTGGCACTTGACTCGAACCGCTTGCCATATCTAAACTAGCTACTGGCAAAGAGGGAATTGATTCAAGATCCCCTTGCGCCCTACAACCCGAAAGTGACTCTCTATCGAAGCACCTGCGGCGGGCTAAGCGCAAGGAGTCTTAGAGTCTCGATACTGGCTAACGGAAAAGAACGGCAAAGAAGTAGTTGTTCTACAACCCCCGGAACTGTACGCAGCGCTTTTCGAAACAAGAAGTAGTTTCTTTTCTCTAAGTCGCTATGCGAAAACGGTTTTCTGTCTACGAGCGCCTGTCTGCCTTCACGAACGTATAGAAACTCACTAGCCCTAAACCGTAACTGAAACACTCTCTTCTACCACCAAAGCCTTTACTACCACTGCATGAATCTCTTGGGTACCCTTCGCTTCGGTTTCAAAATCACTCTCGGACCTAGCCACAGTTAAAAAGGATTGCCCCTCCACTTTAGAAGCTTTGGGCTTTTTCAAAGGACTCTTTGAAGGAACTATGGAAATTTTGTGACCTTCCGAATAAATATTGTCTCTGCCCCTATATGTCACATCCACATCATATTGCC
>CAIGRK010163125.1:0-19542 GCA_903798315.1 Fraxinus greggii
TTACTGTAGAAAATAATTTTTTTAATTAATGGTAAACAAACATGAGTTAAATTAATATACGTATAAAACCACCCAACCCAACCAACCATCCAAAACCCTAATCATTTTTCTATTCTCTTCTCCCTCTCTATATCTACCTTATCCCCTATTTCCTTCTAACATCTTCCTTCTCTCTACTGGAAAATTTTGTCTGAGATCACTGCAGATGTCGCAGCTACGATGACGTATCGCCGCTGCACATTGCAAGGATTTGGGGAAAACTTAGGTAATCTGGGGATTTGGGCAAAACTTGGTTGCTGCAACGGCGAAAGAAGGAGTTTTGCTGGTTTTGTGAGTTTTCTCGATCTAGGGAAATCTAGTCACAATCTGGTGCCGAAAATTTTGGGGTGAGTTTTGTTAGTTGTGTGCAAGGTGGTAGTGGCTGCGGTGGTTATGCAGGCTGTGATGTCGGTGGTGAAGGTTATTTTTGGGGTGAGTTATGTTGGTTGTGTGCAAGTGGTGGTGGTGCATGCAATAGTGGTGTTGGCGGTGCTCTGAGGTGGTGGTGACGTTAGCGCTACTACTTGTTTATTTGGGTGGGATTTGTTGGTTATGTTAGCAGTTTGTGGCGGTGGTGCAGTGGTCGTGGATGTGGCCATGGCGACGGTGGTGCAGTGGTGGGATGGAAAGAAAAGGATATGCCATCAATTATTTGGTTGATTGCGACCAGTCAAATAGATAATTTGTAATTAATAAATAACATGCAACCTAAAAAATGTGAAATTCCAATTAAATTTGTAGTCTTGACTTACAACTTGTTAGGTTATGATCAATTAATTTAATAATTTGTGATCGAAAAATAAGTTTTGACCAATTAATTTGATAATTTGTAACTGTCAAATAAGTTATGACTTGTAAAATTTATGAGTTAAGATTAATATGTGACTTATTAATTTGGTAATTTGTGACCGATAAGTAAATTGTAATATATAAAAATTTTATTTGTAATCGTAAAATAATTTGTGATTTATAAATTTTTTTTATTTGTGATCAGTTAATTCAATAATTTGTGATCAAATTTTATAAAATTGTGATTTTGATATATTTGATTAATAAAATATATTTAATTAATTATTTCATGATTAAAAAAAATTTAATGAAATCTGATTTTGAAATTTTAAAACTTGTTTCTTAATTTTGAAATAGGTTATAATTAATCTCTCATGTATAAAATTTTCCCACAACTTTTCTTTTTTAGAATAACGAAGGTCCCTCGCGTTCTATAAATAAGAACAATAAAATGCAAGAAAAATCTAAAAACATGAATCACCAGCATCGAAATGCGAAGAAAGTTCCAAACTAGCTACTTAAGCTCTTTCCAACAAATTATTTAAAAAATAAATAAGTTGGATCTATTTCAATTCTGCCGATTAAAATTTGAGAAGTAATCTTTGTTAGTTTTGGCATTTAATTTTAGAAAACAAAAGATAAAACCGAAAATCACTAACAATCAAGAACCCTTTTCATCGCTTTCTAAACTAAAAATCTTGAAATTGAATATATATTAATCACTCGTTCTATTATGTTCTTCGTTAGCAACAATAACATAAAGGCTGTTAAATTTAGGCCTTAAGTGAAAAATTATTATGAGACTAAACATATATGTTTAACAAACATAGCATTATAGAAATATCTTTAGCATCAACAATTACCGATTCAAATACAATTTTTCGTGATGGGAAACATTTTGCCGATGATACTCACAACAAGATTCGTCCGAGAATCAATACTGCATTCAAAAAATAGAACACAAAGAGCAATCAAACAAAAAAAAAAAGGGGGGGCAATCAAATGATTCAAATCTGAAGAACAAAAAAAACCTTCTCCTTTATCTGCACTACATCTTGAAGAAAATAAAATTTCACAATTTCCTGTACTATCGTCCCCAAATGTAGTGTCGAGTGGACAAGGCACCAAATACTTGAGTTCAACCAAATAATGACTCTGTTTTTTTTTTGGAGGCCCTCATATCTTGAGGCTCTGATTCGTTTTGAGACAAACTATTGGTCGAGTCGAAAACCTATTTTTTCTTTAGAAAAATGCGAGCGGCTCATGGACGGCTCTACTTAGTCCATGAGGTACACGAGCCAAAGGATTGAAACGAGCACAATTCGTGGACATGAGTCGAGTTGCACTGGGTTCATGATCGTGTAGTTGTGGTGGAGTTTATGATTTACACCACAGTTAATACGACTCTCGCAAAGCATATAAATATTAATTAACTTGTTTTCAATTGACCACAAAGAGGCGAGTGATCGAAATCTCTAAATGCTAATGCAAAAAAACTTCTTTCCAAAAGAAAAGATTCCATTGTCGAAATATATACGAAGATCCGAGGTTCCGTTTACTATATAAGATTGTGAATCAATTATATAAATAATTTATAATTTTTATCAAACTAGATTATTTGAAGAGTCATGTTACATGTACATTATATTTGACAATAAATTTGATATTATGTCACATATCTTGACATCATTGGATAATTTAAAAAAAATCACATATCTTCACCCATTTCAATTTTAAATTCAATCGAATGTAAACCACAATATATATAAGAGAATGTGCGAGTGGTTTTATCCTTATTTAAATAATCTCGTGACAACTTTCACCAAATTCACATTCGAACCAACCAATAAAAAACCTCACAATGATTATTGGGCCTACATTTGTAAAAGTTCCCAATAACACAAGAGCAAGTGGCCCAATCCAAAACTCCTCCTTCAAATGCAATAAAACCTGGATAATTTCTTAGATTGTCGGCAATGTTTGCTTAGCTGTCACAGCAGTTAAAGAGACCCAAACTCCCTTTTCCATTTCATTCATTGCCGTTATATGTTCTAAGCAAACGCCTCTCTCCCTCTCGTGAATTTATTTATTATTCTGGGTTTTTCTCGAAGAAGGACAAGAAGAGATGATTAAGAGAAGATTGAATTTCAATGGTGGGAAGAGCGAAAATGCGGTGACAACGACGTCGTGTGGGTCGAAAGAAGAAGAAGAAGTAAAGTGTGAAATGAGGCCCGGTGGCATGTTGGTGCAGCAAAGAAGTGGGAATTTTGATGTTCCATCTCCAAAATTGCGTATTCGAGTAGCTTATGGTGCCCTTCGCTACGAGATCGCTGCACACTCACTAGCAACATTCGGTAAGACAGTGTACAGTGTCTCTTTAATTCTCTCGACTTCCAGTCGGGTTCGCTCTAATAATATTTTAAGCTAAACAATGTAATTGAAAGCACGACTATGCTATACCATTTATGAAATTTGCGCATGTAAATTTAAATATCCATTATATTGATTTTGTTCATGGGCATGCAGGGGAATTGAAGAAGCTGCTAACGGTAGAGACAGGGCTACAACCTGTTGAACAGAGGATAATTTTCAGAGGAAAAGAGAGAGAAAATGGAGAGTATCTGGATATTTGTGGAGTCAAAGACCGCTCAAAAGTCATACTAATCGAGGATCCAGAAAGCATCGAGAGAAGATTCATTGAGATGCGTCGGAATGTTAAGATCCAGACCGTTCATCGCTTAATCAATGACGTAACTGAAGAAGTTGATAAGCTAGCGGATCAGGTGAGCACTGCTCATAAATAATAGTATGTCATACGTTATATGTAGAAGGCTTGTGCCACCGCAATTTAGGTTATGGCTGACCAAATTCACAATTTGGACCATTATATCCTCCACTATATTACACAATGAAAAAGAATATGCTAGGTGGACCGGTTCCCAATTTAGTTGGACCCAACTAATTAATCTAGCCCAGCAAGTGGGTGGTCCAACATGATGAATTTTCATATTCTCGGGTGTAAATTTGTCTAGTCACTTAATTTTCATATGTATAAATTTTAGGCCCTTTATAATTTGACTTTTTTTTTTCATGTAATATCGAAATTAAATTCAATTTCCACATTTTTGCATGTTTGATTGACTAAATTTTCAATGAAATTGATTTTCCTTGATTTTCTGTATTTTCTTAGTTTTCGAGGAAAAGTTTTTCCCACTTTTCCCATAAGTTTGGTGGGAAAAACTTTTTTGCGCAACTTTTTTTTAAATTTTTTTAAAAATATTTTTTGGCAATGGAAACAAATTTTGTCTCCAATTGTAACAAATTTTATTCATTTAATGAACAATGTCAAACGAACACCAAAAGATCCAAAATTTCAATATTTATCGGGTGAAAAATTAAACCGATCAAACATGATTAATTGACAATTCTCAATAAAATAAGTTATAGGCAATTCAATTCCCTAAAATTCATTTTTTTTCCACCTAATTTCATTCTTACAATCAAACAGACCCTTAGATTCACATTCATGTGAAGCATTCGTTAGACGAATAGTACCTAATGTTCTCTTGCACGTCTATCCATGCGTTATACATAGCACCTATTTGATTTAGCCAAAAATCATATTTGAAGTACACTTTAATAAAAATCGATGAATTATATGACTGAAAAGTTGATAAAAAACGTGGAACTCATTAAAAATTAGTATGAAAAAAATAAGTGTTAAAAAATAGGGCATAATTTCGTCTGTAGTTTTATTATCATATGATTATAGGTATCAGCAATAGAGAAATCAATTGCAAGTGGCGATAAAGTAGCAGAATTACAAGTCACCACTTTGACTGAGATGTTAATGAGACAAGCCGTGAAGCTAGATAGCATCTCAACAGAAGGAGATGCATGTGCGCTCAAGGATTTCCAGGTATCGTGCCATGTTCTTGATTTTTCTTATTTTTTACATTTTATATCAGTAGACAGTATGTGTGAAGATTTTTCTAGAAAACTCCCAAATGAAATGCTGTGCAAAAGCATCTTCTCTTTAAAATTGTTGTCGAGTGGAGGACATTAGGACAACTCAATATCATTAGACTCCATAGAGTTGAATTCCTCATATTTTTTTTCCATTTTGTTCATCGGCCCCGTGATTAGTACTCACATGAAAAAAGTTGCTTGGCCCGGGATTAAATCTCATGTCAAATCACTATTGCAGGCACCCCTGATTTGACCTGGGATTTAATCCCGAGCCAAGTAGAATAACTCGTACTCACATAATATCTATATATTTTTTACGAGTCATAGTGTACAGTCGGTGATAAGCATTCCCAAACATGTTAAGAGTAAGTTGGATCCCTCGAATTTCTTCTTCTATAAGAATAAAGATTTTATTAGTACATCTATGTCTCTGAATCACGAGGTCTAACCATTTTTGTCTTAAAAGACCACCATTCTCTTAAGAAGTATGAACCAATCAAAGCTCCTGATTAACAATTGGATTGATGTGTTTTGTTCACAGGGCAAGAGAGTGCAGAAGTGTGTGGAAACCCTAGATTATGTGCTCAAGGTATCAAATGAAAGGGCAAAACCTGTTATAGTAACAACCAAGTGGGAAACATTCGACCAACTATGCAACACCACCACGACTAACTGGCAACTTTTCAATTAAAACTTTTTTTTTTCTTTTCCAATTTATCAACGGGCTTCCCTGTTTATTTGTCACGTCCCAATGGAGAATATTGTGGATACAATGGAATGTATTGAAGAGTAACTCGTTTGTTAGGATTATTTTTAGATTCATCGCACCTAATTGATTGTGCCTCGTAATGTTGTCACTCACCTCCTATCTGCAAATAGAAATAGATTGAATGTAATGCTTCATCGTGTAAAAATGCTATACATCAATGTAATGTGTACATGTGCCAAAATGTACATGTAACATGCAAGACGTGTTGGGTCCCACTATATTTGGAGGTTAACATCACTTGTTTTAAAAATTAAAATACCATCCACCTCCCTTCCAAAATTTATCTTTTATATTTGTATGCAAAAAAATGTGAAAATTTCAACACACATTCAAAGACAGTATTCAAAATGTTTGTGTAAATTGATATTTAAATGCAGCTCACATTTCAAAATTTATACATCATCAAATTTGTTACGTCTTCTCATGACACCCCAAACATGGTGCTTTGATTGTTAAATTAAAGTTAAGCGATCGGATTTTTGTAAATTGAAGTTCAGTGACCTAATTGTAGTTGTGGTAAAAGATGAGTGATTGCTATTACAATTAACTAAGTGCATGAACATTGTGATTTTGTTGTCGTTATATCAAAGTTAAATAGCTCAATTGATATCAATCGAAGTATAGTAATCTCATTGTAGTTAGGAATAAAGTTTGACGATTACTGATACAAAGAACCCCAAAATTTTGATTACTCCACTTGTTTGGTGGGAATTAAAAATCAGATTTTTAGTAGATTTTAACTTAATAAAATTAATGAAATGAGTGGTTGAAAAGTTGTGAGTCCAATAAAATATATGATTAAAATTAGTTGTTAACTTTGGTTTAGATTAAAATTTGAATTCTATATACCAAATAAGGGTATGTA
The DNA here is from genome assembly GCA_903798315.1 of Fraxinus greggii. Lineage (NCBI taxonomy): Eukaryota > Viridiplantae > Streptophyta > Magnoliopsida > Lamiales > Oleaceae > Fraxinus > Fraxinus greggii. Next base: position 6,432 of record CAIGRK010163125.1, read on the forward strand.
AAATTTTAGGGCCGGACAAAATATCCAAAAATCGACGGAGTTCGAATTGATTCTTGCCTCTTGGTGGTGGGTCGGGTTGGGTCCAGAACCAATGCCTTGCTCCCTGGCCTATTCTTCCCGCTGGGAAACTTTCGAACAAAATATTTCGGCGCGGCACGGTAAAATTTCAAAAGATTTATATTTTCCTCTCACTAAAAACGCGCCATTCCAATCGTCTCTTTCAAGTTTCATCTATTCACCTTCCTACTGCATCAATCTTTCTCTCCATTGCCCACAAAAGAAACAGACGCCACCGTGTTTCAGAAAACAGTGAAAAATGGCTGACACATCCCATCTAGAAAGAATGGGCAGAGAGCTCAAATGCCCCATCTGGTAAATATGTTTTTATTTCTATACTTTCACTTAGTTCTTATTTTATTTCCTAAATTTTCTAACGGGTTCTTGTTTTAACCGAATTACTGTTTGTTTCAACAATTTATGGGTCGAATCATTTTAATTTAGCAAGCATTTGAGCTTAGTTTACTATTTCTAAGTACTTTGAAGGTTTCTTGATTTTTGAGTCGAATTATCGCAATATGAATAATGAATGATTATAAATTAGTTGCGAACTAAATTGGTTATAATTGATTCAAATGTTTTTTTTCTATTTTGACAGCTTGAGTCTTCTGAATTCCTCCGTTTCACTTACCTGCAATCATGTATTTTGCAAGTAAGCACTATGCACTACATTCTTCTGTTTAAGCATGTCTTTTATACACATTGAGGGACTCGATTTAATGCATCTGTTTAATGACGCAGTTCATGTCTGGAGAAATCTATGAGATCAGCATCCGATTGTCCAGTGTGCAAACTTCCATATGGACGCAGAGGTTATATTTTACTACTGAGTCTATCTTTTTCCTTTGTCATGCTCGGAAACTCATAGTAGGATTGGAAATATGGCATCAGGAAATAACTTAACCTTGTAAAATTAATGGGGACCTAAGAATTGGAATAATAAATTATTATGTCCATATTATTGCCCTTGAATTCCAGTTTCAAGCCCCCAAATTCCATGCTGCTAACTGCAGCCTAATATTGTCCAAGCTTAAATTGCATATCAAATGAAAGTTGCGCAAAATTTTTAAATCATCATAGAAATTAGAAGATTTATTATCAATTACCATATAATCCAGCATTAATATTTAAGAGGAAGCTAGTTATAAAATTTAATGTTTAACTCAAGATGACACTTGCTCTAAGATTGGCCATTGCTTTTTTACAAGTTTAATCTCTTCTAATTGTTTGAAAGGCCTGACTTGACTTGTTATTTTACAAGTTCTGTATAAAAGTAGATGGTTTGTTTAGTGTAAGCATAACTCATATTACCGGATTCATCAACTTTGTGCTGTTTCATTTATATACATATGCCTCTCTCTCTCTCTCTCTCTCAGAAATTCGACCTGCTCCTCATATGGATAACTTAGTCAACATTTACAAGAGCATGGAACTTGCCTCTGGAGTCAATCTATTTGTCACTCAAACTGCAACTTCAGCTAAATTATCAGGTAATAAGTTAGTGTTACTGTCAACTAACAGAAGGTTCACAGCGACACCAAATTTACGAGTTGACTTATTTGCGGTGATGGAAGTAGTTCAGTCATTTTCTTATTCAACTGAGTATTAGTCATACGGATTCTTGCCTATAAATATCTGTCAGTTCAGAGAAGAAAGGGTAATGTTGTTTGACATCAAAGACAATGCCTGATGATAAAACGACTCTATGTAGGCATGTGTACAGTAGTTTGATCATGGATGAAACCGGGACTTTTAATAAGGGGTCGAACTGAAAAAGGAAGAATTTTTTTTTTTTACCATTGAGGGTATGACATAACCATGCTCCAACAATTCACATCCATGGATTAGATAGGGGAATGGCACTGGCTACTCCACTGCCAATCCCACGGACAGTTGATTTTCACATACACAACCTCTTGGCATTAATTACCTTCATTAAGAATAAAGTTTCAAGATCCTAGGTCAGATGAAATATCAGCACAAGCATAAACGTCTTGATTTCCAGAAAATGGTGTGATGCCTTTCATTGTTTTAATCTGCTAATTAGGTTGCATGGCCATTGTTTCCTGTACTTACAGATGAAGAGAGACAACCAGATCCTCGTAAAATTGGTGAGATCCAAGATAATGGAAAAGTTCCCATGGAGACTATAGACCCTGAAAATCAGAAAAAAGGTCAAAGAAAAGGATTGAAAAGACCATTGAAGAGTAACCAGAAAGATTGTGGTTCATACTTTATGAAACCTTCCTTTCCTACTAAGAAAAGGGTTCAGTTACCGGAATATCTATCTTTAGAGAGCCCAACACAGCATGAAAAGCTTGAAGGTAGAACTTACGAAATTTCCATGAATGAAACTCAGAAACATCATGTCATACATAAAGACATGCATGTTGTAAATGAAAAGGGGGATCCTGTTTTTACTCCATTCTTCTGGCTGAGAGAGGAGGACCATGTAGAGAAATCAAGTCAACAATCAGATGGGGACCAGATCATTTATACACCGCCAGATGTTCCTTGTTTCAGTGATATGAAGGACTCGGATGATGAAGTTCCTAGTAAAACAAGTCCAAAAGTAAGTTTCAAATTTCATTTTATGTTATATGGTTCCAGTTTCAGTGGAATCAGATCGTTAAAATGGAACACATTGATAGTCCTCTGTCTACCTTCATTTGTGATTTAAACAGAGCAGGGTAGTTTGATGGATCAATATGTTTCTGTGTTTTCTTCCTTTTTTTTTTTACTACATTGCATCCTTTTGGATCTCATCACCGTATTACTTTAACCCATAATAGTAAAGATTTTCCTTTACTTCTTTGGGCATGCTAGATAGTTCATTCCATAATAGTTTCCCTATAAATTTGACATTACAGAATTATTGCATTCCAATCAATTTATATTTTTCTGGTTGCCATAGAAGGTTTTGGGATGCTTAAAGTTATTGTAACATTGTTTCCTACTCGTACAGGAGAAAACTTGTATTTTGTCGAACAGCACAGACTTCATTGACAGTGAGTTGTTTGAATGGACTCAAAGACCTTGTTCTCCTGAACTTTGTTCAAGCCCCATAGAAATGCAGGTAATTCATTAAAAAAAAAATTACATCAACATCAAATGATGCTTTTTCCAATCTTATCATTCCAAGTTTCATTTTTCTTTTCATTCTTGATATCTGCCTACTATGCTGGTGCAGGTTGAAGATACTGAAGAGCTTTTCGGAGTAGAGGCCGAAGCTGCCTCAACATATGAAACTACGTGTTTAGAGCTTAGACCTAAGAAGAGAGGGCAAAAGGGTAACGAAAAGGGGTCTGGCAAAGTAAATTTTAGCTTTCCACCTTCATCCTGTCCTTTGAGCAAAATCTTACACAATAAACATGGAATACGGAAGCCTAGCAAAAGAGTTGGTAACATGACTGGAAGTAGTAAAAATAAGAAATCCATGAGAGCTATGTCTGGAGTAACTGGAGATCCCAATGATTTACAGAATGTAACTGAGCAAAGTATGCAAGAGAAGTCTGGCAAGAAGAAAAAAGCTTCAAATTTGAAGGTGAGAAACTCTATAAACAACCGAAATGATTGCTCTGAGGCTAATATTCATGAGAGAACCCCTGAAAGCATTGCCACTTTATCTGATGGGGTGGAGCCTTTGACCATGGGTAATAGAACAGCATTGGCTAACTTTTCAGCTTCACTTAATCAGCAAGAATGCAGTGCAAGAAGTCATCGCCTAAAGAAACGTTGCAAAAGCAATAAAAGCAATGAGAAGACAATGGCTCATCCACAGACAGCAAGTGATATATTAAAAGCTGGAAAATTGAAAACTGGCAAGGGTGACATAAGTAAAAGCCAGTGCAACGAGATTTTGATTTTCAATTCAAACAATCAATCTTCCATGTTAGGCAAAGACAAAAATGCTTCTTATTCGGGCGAGGCAAACAGAAGATGTGAAGAAAATTGTAACAAACTTTTAAGACATCTGAAGAAGGTGAAATTTTCTGAAGGCATGTCTGAGGAAAATTGTGAACACAATACTCAAAATCTTCACAAGAAGGCTATGATTGAAAGACGAACATTTGGAAATTTTCGAGCAAACCGTGATTGTGCTCTTTCTGACAATTCATCAAAAGTGGAGAATGCTGTTTCCACTTTGAGTGGTGAGCTTTTACGAAAATGTGGGACATTTCCTAACAAAATCCAGTGCGCTTTCTGTAATTCTGCTGAAGAATCGGAGGTAACGTTACCTTTCCTTTCAAATATCCCCCCATCTGTTCTTCCACATCTTTTTTCTTATTAAAGATCAATTGTTAATTTTGTAACATATGTTTATCCTTCTTTTAATCTGAAAACCAAAACTTTAGGATTCGGGGGTCATGGTTCACTATCTTAAAGGCAAGCTCGTTGTAGAAAGTCAGAATGGAAGTTCAGATGTCATACATGTGCACCAGAATTGTACTGAATGGTATGGAAGTCTCCAGAAGAATTTTACATGTGCTGGATTGTTTAGGTCATCAGATTATATTATATTGTTGTATGAAGATTTAAGAATATCTAATTACCATCTCTAACTTTTGACTGCCTTCTTCTGGCTTAAGCAAGAATTGGAAACAAAGAAAATTTCATGGGATCTTGATGCCTCGTGTAAATCAGCTATGGCTAGATTTGTTTCCGTTCCTTCCAATTTTAAGCTTCATATTTCTGGCTATTAATGTTTTGTAAGTGCTAATCATATTTGCAGGGCCCCTAACGTGTTTTTTGAAGATGATAAAGTGATCAATCTTGAATCTGAATTGACAAGAAGTCGACGGATTAAATGCTGTTGTTGTGGAATTAAAGGGGCAGCTCTTGGGTGTTATGAGAAGAGTTGCCGCAAGAGCTTTCATGTTCCTTGTGCTAAGTTGACTCCAGAATGCCGATGGGATTATGTACGTGTTAGATAACTAAGTTCAATTTTAGAAATCCATAAAATATATGTATAGATTACTTATATTGTACCTATTACAGCAAAATTTTGTCATGCTTTGTCCTCTTCATGCGTCCTGTCAATTGCCAAACGAAATGTTGGGATCTCAGTCCTAGCAGAACAGACAATCTGTGGCTGAAAGGTTTGTTAATTTTCTAACACACTGTTCTTCTAGGACTTAAAAGTTCTGCTGGACTCACCACCTTCCCACCTTCAAGTTTGTACTTTTCCCTATATCTGATAATCTTTATTACAGGCAGTCTCAGATTCACCAACCACAGGTCACTAAAAGATGTGACAGTAGCACAACGTTGCAGTGGAATTGTCATAGAAAAACTAAAAACTTGGTTCTCTGCTGTTCAGCTCTTACTGATGTCGAGAAGGTAAACAAAAAACCAAATATATAGCTTCAATGGGTACAATCGGAACTCACACTGTTCCATGGTCTTAGAGGTTTGATGTTGCAAATGCAGGAAATTGTCTCTGATTTCGCAAAGGTGTCTAGAGTTACAATATTGAAGAGCTGGGACTTAAGTGTCACACATGTCATTGCATCTACAGATGAGAACTGGTCATGCAGACGAACCCTTAAATTTTTAATGGGCATCATGGGAGGGAAATGGATTCTGAGTGTTGAATGTGAGTACTACTTTTATCTGCAAACAAGAATGCAATTAAATCAAAAGTATTTCTACTAGAAGGTTCTCAAGAGGCTTGTTTTGAATGAACTAATGTTTTGGTTTATCTATGCTTCAATGCATTTTTCCCCTTTCTCTTGATGTTGGTTGATTGTTTTTACAGGGATTAAAGCGTGCATGAAATCAGGAGAGTTCGTTAATGAGCAGCATTATGAGATTGGGGTTGACATTCATGGTATCAGGGACGGCCCTAGACTTGGAAGATTAAGACTTATAAACAAGGTTATTTCTTCTCCACAATTGATCTGCATATTATGCATTCTTTTTCTGAAGTTAGGATACTAACATTTCGACTTTGCAGTTGATTTTCTGAAAAGTTAACTTACAACAAAAAGTTGCATTTTTATTCCTAGTTCAATTAAAGTGCTTATTTAGATAAGCTCGTAATTCTATCCTTCTTCCGTAGACGCCAATTTATTATCCATAAATAACTTAATACTATAATGATGTCGAGCTTGTCATGTATTGAAGATTTACATAGTAACTTTACTTTGACGTGCAGCAACCAAAGCTCTTTGATGGATTCAAATTCTTCTTTATAGGTGATTTCGAGCCTTCATCTAAAGGATATCTTCATGATCTTGTGATAGCGGCTGGGGGAAAAATTTTAAGCAGAAAGCCAGTTTCAGGAGAGGGGGCAATTCTTCCGCTCAGATCCTCCGTGTCAACCACCTTTATAATTTACAGCCTTGAGCTTCCAGAGAACTGCGAGCCGGCCAATAGAAATTTGATTTTGAACGACAGGTGGAATAATGCCAAGTCTATAGCGAGTTCCACTGGAGCGGTGGTAGCAAGCAATTCGTGGATTATGAATTCCATTGCTGGCCATAAGTTGCAAAATCTTGCAGAATAACGAGGTTTCTTCATCATGGAGCCCTTTCTTGTTTATAAATGCACCAGTCTAGTTTTTGTATCTTGCTTGGGACATGTGGTAATTGTATTCCTTGCACCTTAAATGATATATTTATTTTCAATGCAAACTGGGATCATAGCAACGTATACATACCTGGTATGCCATTTTATCATTATTATTATTATTATTTTTTTTTTTCATTTTAAGAACCTTACATTTTCTCTAGCAGAGTAGGTTCGTTTTCGAATAATCCCGTCGTCTAAAATTGTTAACGCAAGTAGTGCAACTGCACTATTTTACATTGAATAGGTTAAATATCTGAACAAATGACCGGTAAAATGCCAAAATTTAAGAAAACAATTGTACACACCATCGAAAACTAGAACAGTACTGGCAAAAATCAAGATCTGTGTTGTCTGATTACAAGTTACCATTTTCTTTTCATGCAAGAACTGAAGGCTTACAAGCACTGATCTCTCCTTTTGTCTGAAGACATTCTCCTTTCTTTTGCTCGTGTTTTGCAACCATAATTTCGAAGCACTCAAACATATTCTCCAAAGCAATGATTTCCTCTAGAACATCAACTGGTGGATTGCTACCCGAGGCCACACGTTCTTTGAAGCTATGGACTCTGTTAAGGCTCGTTTTTACTTTTGTCCCCATTTCATCCATAGTTGAACGCATCCCCACGTATTCTTCTTGTGCTTCTTTTAGCTTCCTCTTCATGGATTTATATCCATCGAGCGACCTCAAAAGTTGCTCTGAGAGTACTTTGTTACGTTCTTGGAGGGCTATGGTTCCTTGCTTTCCTCCTCCAGCACCTCCCCTTTCTTTATGTTCCAACGCACATTCTTGTACTTTTTCCAACAATATCTCATTTTGTGCTTTGAAGTCATTGACAAGCTCTTCCATTCCATTCAATTCATGTACTTTTCTAGAAAGCTCTGCGGCCATAATCTCTTTTTCTTTTCCCAAACTACAACACATTATCTCGAGGCTCTTTCGTGCTGCCAAGCTCGCATTCAACTCTTTTCGTAGCCTTTCTTTTTCGTCTGCTAACGGTTCCCCATGCTTTTTGTCCCTCGGAACATGGTTAGGCTTAAGATCCGTGTTGCATCGCCTCAGCTCAGCTTCTGAAGTTTTATTACCAAATGATTGACATTTCTGAATTCTTGTCCTAACATTATCAAGAATTGTCATCATTGTAGCCACCCTCAACATTCTTCTCCCATCCTTTTTCTCTTTATTGCAAGCATCCTTGTGATCTTGGATTAGTTTCAGCAATAACTTTACATTTGCTGCGACTCCTGAACATTGTAAATAATATTGAATACAAATTTGAGATATAATGGGAAAAATTGGCAATTAAACAAATCAGAGACAAGAAAAGATAAATTTTAAACAAATAAATAAATTCGCTCCCGCTCTAAATTTAAGCTTTTAGACGAGAAGGTTCTATGGTTCTATATTTGACAATCGTCACCACCTATTTATGAACCAGAGTGCACATATCATGACATTTATGAAGGAAATGAATCAGGAAGCAAGTTGAAGATAATTTAAATAAATGTCTTTGTCTAACATCTTGATCTATTGAACGAGACCATATTTCAGTTATTTTGTAGTGATCAAAAGGGGTCAATCATGAAGAAAAAAATGGGAAAATGAACTGGTTTATAAGGTGATTTACCTTCTAATGCAGAATCATCATAATGCTGTTCCATTGTTGATGGAGAAGCAGCTAATTCAGGAGACGAATTAACGCGAATCCTACTCATAATTTGCAGAAAGAAAATCAAGAAACAAACACTATGATATCCTAGTATATGAATCCTTTCATAAATTGAGGAAAAAAAAATCAAAGAATTAATATTTGCTAAAATTGAGAAGGAAATGGTATTTTTCTTGATTGAAAGATCCAAAGAAGAGAGATTGCTTTGTCCTCTCTCTCCCCTTCTCTCCTTCTTCTCCTATTTCTCTCTCTCAATTCTTTTGTTGTAGTATTCTGGTGTTGTTTGTTGTTATCTCATGATTATTTTTGGTTCATGGTCCTGCGTGATTATTGGCAATTGCTTGACTTTTTCATTGGCCTTTTTTGGCTTGACTTTCTTGCAGATGACTATCAGACTATCGTTGGCTTCCAGTGCCCAACTGCTCTTACCCACAAAATAACAAATATTCTTCGTGAATAATGCTATTTATATATAAAAAATTACATAATAATTTACAAAAATAGAGAAATCTTCTTTTAAATTGATTGAAGAAATTCTGACTCACTTATATCTCTCCACATAATTTTTATTTGTTATGATATAATTTTTATTTGTTACGATATAATCTTCATTTGTTACGATATAATTTTTATTTACTTTTACACTTATAACATCAATATTTTTTATCGTATTATATTCTTAATTTTCTATTAATTAGCATTTTTTAAACATCGTTATTATGGAGTAAAAAAACATATTTGTTCATTGTATTTTTAAATAAGTAATATAATAATAAATACAAAATTTTGACAAAATATTTCCCACCACTCTATCAAAACTTTTGGATAAAAACCATCATTAAAAACAAGATGTGATAATTAATTAAAAGTGAAGAATACGAATGCCTTGAAAGACTTGGGGTTATAAGTGCAAACTACGTAAAAGTTGAGAACGTTCGTTACAATTTAACGAAAGTCGTAAGTAGTCTATAATGTCTATTGCAGTTTCAGAGTCAGAACCATTTACAGGCCCAAGTTTTTTTTATTTACGTTTAGTTATTTGTCTTGGGCCAAATTTGAACCCTAACGTAAGACAAGGTTTCATGGATGAAGGCAGTCTGTTACTGATTCAAGCCGTCATGAGATACAGGCCCATGGGCTTTTTATTGGCTATTTCTCAATCTCAGCATGACAGTTAGGTAAAAGTGAAGAATTCACAACTCGGGTATTAACTATGGCTAATTCAAATTTCAGGTTTAAATTTTTAAAATTCAAAACTCGGATGATAAGTAAATAATTAAAAATATTTTATTAAATAATATATTAAGGTCGAAATCATACAATTAATGATCGCATGTATGTATTTATGGGTCACAACTTATTTATTGGTCACATATTATCAAATTAATTGATTACAGATTATTTTTCGGTCACAAATCAAAAATTTTATAAGTCATAAATTATTTTACAGTTATAGATCTAAATTTTCATTTGTCATAATTTGTTCATCGGTCAAAAATAAAATAATTAATAGATCACAATTTACATATCGATCACAAATTTTATAGGTTATATTTTATTTCACGGTCACAAATTATCATATTAATTAGTCACAAATTATTTCTCGTCACAAATTATCGAATTAGTTGGTCACAAGTTATTTTTCAATTACAAATAATCGAATTATTTGGTCATGACACACCAAATTATCATCACAATTTCAATTTAGTCAGAATCACACATTCTTTTAGATCACAAATTAACCAATGGTCACAACACTCGAATAATGATCACACTCTTCCTCCACACTCCACCGTTGCCGCCACCGCCATCGTCATCACCACAACACCAACTCACCATCATCACCAGCAATGTCGCCACCACCACACACTTCGCCGTTACCACCACACAATTCCAATTCCAAAACCACCTACAACCACCACAAATCACGACCAAAACAACCACACACCACCCATTACACACCACCACCAAACTGCACATAACACCCATTATACACCACTGCACCCAACCCAATCACCGGATATAGCACCGCATCCAACCATCATACACCACTATCGCACCCAATCCCAACCACAACAGCACCCAACCACCACACTGCATAGAGCTTTTCATTCTCATCACTGCATCGCACCGTATTACAGACCTTCACCATCGTCGTAATCGCAAAACCAACACACCATCATCACTACCGTACTACTAAAAATAAGAAGAATAGATCTGCACCGTGAGCAGTGGCGATGAACGCCCGGCGCGCGAAGGAAAGCCATCGTCGCTACATCGTGATGAGTTGATGGAGCGAGATTCGCAACGTCAAATGAAGCAGCCGGGAGATAGATGTTTTTCAAAATGACTTAGGATTTGTGAGATGGGTAAAGTGAATGTGGTAAATTAATTTAATTAATAATAATATTATTAATATTAAAAATTTTATTATCATCTGATTTTTGAATAAAATACTTTCAAATCTAATTTTTGAAATGATAACTTAAAAAATCTGATTCTATATAATTTCCACCAAGTAAAAACTGACAACTAGCATTATTTTTAGCTAAAATGAATATTATTAAAATTTTTGTAATAATGATTTAATAAAATATATTTTCTTTCATCTTTTATTATGGAGTCATAATAGTTATAGGAATGACAATGGGGGATGACGGGATTGGATCCCCTACCCCCGCCATGAATGGGGTTGGGACCCGTTTACTAAGTTATTTAATATTTTGATTAAATATGATTAATTTAATAAGTGTTTGTTTGAGCCACATTATTTTGGAAGAATATATTCTGAAATAGTAGATTGATGGAGAATGTGTGGTTGAAAAAGAAGGAAAAGTTATTGATGTGATGAAAAATAATTTTTTATTAAAGAATGTGTGATTAAAAATAAGTAGTAAAATGAGAACGAAAAAAATAATGTGTACCAAACAGCGATTAATATAAAATGAGAGGTAATAGTCAAGATGAGGTCATTCAAGGCATGGTATTTTCACATCCAATAACAATTATTATATTATATTTAGTTTAAAATATTTTTATTATAATAAATTGACGGTGAATAAGAATCATAGTTACTAATTTTTTTCATTTTCTTTTTCTAATTAAAATTTTGGGTCAATCTTCTAAGAAAACATAAAAAGTCAATTTCGACGAATGCAATTTTTGAAAAGAAAAAATTAAGAAAACAATGTAGTTTTATATTTATGGCCGGTTTGAGCCAAATTATTATAGAATGAGAATGAAAAATATAGTCGTTATTGGACCTCACATAAGAGATAGAAATTTAAAATTGATGATTTGATATGATGAATAACGGTCATATTTTTTATTTTTATGGATGAATAATGAGAAATAAACGAGGGCTTAACACAAGTAAAAAGTTCTAAACAAANTAAATATAGAATGAGAATGAAAAATATAGCTGTTATTGAATCCCACACAAGAGATAGAAATTTAAAATTGATTATTTGATATGATGAATAACGGTCATATTTTTTATTTTTATGGATGAATAATGAGAAATAAACGAGGGCTTAACACAAGTAAAAAGTTCTAAACAAAAAATTTTGGTTAATAGGAAGGTTCTTTAATTTTTAAAATCAAAAGGATTATATCAACTCAAAGAGAATTTACAAAAGGATCCCAAAATGTTATTGAGAAATGTCTTCATAAATAAGGAAATTACAACTCAAGTGACACACGAAAATGAAATCCTTACAAGTGAAATTTTGTTGGAAAATGCCGTGGGTACAGGGTGCGGGTACCGACAACTCATAAATGGCTAATTTTTTTATTTTTTTATTGAGTGGGACCCACTGAGAGGGAATAGGGTGTTGAACCCCTACCACTCTACACCCAGCATTTCCCAATTTTATTCGATCTCTGAAGGCCCTAAAGGCATAGACTAACGTAAGACACCAGACTATTACCTAGGCACTGGTAACCATGCATGCAGAACGCACGTGATCGTGTCTTTAGTACACCGGTGTAAAAGTTTAATTTTAATCCAATTACTGAAGTGTACGACGCAATTTTGGTGTTTGGTAAGCCAATGCAGTAGTGACAGAAGCTTTTAGTTGATGTCATGGCTTTTGACTTGACTGTATTTTCTGTAATGCAATAAAAGATAATGTCGTTTGCATTCTAACGAGACTGGTTTATTTCAAGATGTTGGTTCCTTATTCGTTGACATTATGGTTACAATCACTCATCCCATCTCGAATTCCTACTCTCTTAAAAGAGGGAACCCATCTATTACTGTTTATTTGTAAAATATTTTTCTTCCCCATTTTATTCTTTCAAAGTAAAAGGGTAATATGTACTTCTTTTTACCTATAATTATTGACTAACGAAGATAAAGGGAAGCACTCACACAATTTTGACTGAAGAAAGATTAAAAATGAAGCAACCACAATTGTTGACCCAATTTCCATGTTACCTATATTCAATTGATGAAACGAGTTGTATCAAAAAATCCACCTTAATAAAATATCAAAATGACCAAAAAATCCAATCTTTTTATCTCCCAATATAAAATATGAGCAAAAAGAATAAAACTCCTTAGCATTAACCCAACTCTCTTAAAAGAGGGAACCCGCCAGTTAGTTGCTGTTCATTTATGAAGCACTTTTCTTCCCAATTCTATCCCTTCAAAGTAAAAAGGTAATATGGACTTCTTCTAACCCACAATTGTTGAATAGGGAAGACAGGGGGAAGCACTCACACAATTTTGACCGGAGAAAGATTAAAAATGAAGCAACCACAATTGTTGACCCAATTTCCATGTTACCTATATTCGATTGATTTACCGTATT
>CAIGRK010163141.1:0-15419 GCA_903798315.1 Fraxinus greggii
TTTTTTTTTTTTTTGACATTTGTATTTCAATCATAGACCACAACATATTACTGTATGCTTAAAGGGGATCGAATCGTCATACGACACACTGGACTGACTGGAGGGACGTGCTCATACCCAGTAACATGCTTAGGCCCAATTGTAATTTGGGTAGATCCATTGCCGGTGGGAGAAGAGATTCATCAGGCCCTTTACCATTATCCACTAAGAATGCCATCTTCAAAAACTTCTGAAAAGTAATTGTACCACCAAGAATGTTTATCACCAATTCAAGTCGCATCATTTATGTAATCAAATCATATGTCTAATTAAATATAAGAATACGCCGACACTTAGGTTGGTATTTAATATCACTTATGCTAAATAACATGAATAATGCCATGTAACCCACTGAGATTGTAACACCAATTTAGATGACACTAGAAGATAAATTAAATGAAAAGTGAAATTAAATGAATTATTTAATTCTACTTATCATTTAATGTCCTCCAATGAAGTTAATAACATTAATCAGATAACATTATACCTTCTAAATGGCAATAGGGGTGGCAAAAGGGTCGGATAGTTTGTTGGCTCGTCAAAGCTCGATCCATGGATCACTCGGCTCTTTTCGGGACTAGGACGGCTCGTCGGGCTCACGTAAAAGGGCTTGTAAAAAAATTGAAGAAAAAAAATAATGAAAACAATTTTTTTTTAAAAAAAGAAAAAAAAACACGAGCTCGTGGGCTCAACTGGTGAGCTCACGAGCCGAGCTCGACCCTTTGAGCTCAGCTCGTCAAACTTTATTTGCTTAAATAAAAAATCATTTACTTCAGCGTGTTTCAATTTGACTTGCTACTTCAATAAGAAGTTTGCCACGTCTAGCTTTGTGTGCAAATGGAAATGAAGCAGAAAGTTTGGTGACTTAATTGAATAGAATAGAAGTTTGGGGCTAAAGTGAACTCTTCCAAAAGGTTAGTGATTAACCGTGTATTTCACCCTGTTTAGCAACCAAGAAGTAAAATCAGCCATTGAAGTCACGGCAGGCCAACAACTTGGGGATGATAAAGAATTTTCCTCAATGGTTCGTAGACGATTCCAAGATGCCAAAGCTGGTAAAAGTCTATATAAGAACTCCAACCACAATTTCGTAATCTAGAAATTAATCCCAGTTCCCATATGATGCTGTGTTCAATTTTGCGATTTTTCAAAGTCACTGTTACACCTATTCTTCCCCGAAATTTATTAGAATAATTTCAATTTAATTAAATGTCTAATTTAAAGTAATTTTTTTAAGCCTTCTGGTTTTTGTTTTCTTTATTGTGTGCCGCCTTTGAACTGTTCGACAAAATGCCTCAGTTGAGATATGTGTAAACAGTCAAGTATGTTTATAGTTCCGCCAATATTATTTTTACAGGAATGTCAATGTTGAATTCATTCAATGCCGAGAAATTCCTGAAGAAAGTCGGTTTAGGTAAAGAAGACCATCATTTCTGGAAGCAAGTGGGCAAGGCACTGCTATGCACATATACACTTTTTGGCATAGCTTGGCTTTGGAATGAAACTTCACCGTTGGGTTGGTGGACGCTGAAACCGAGACCTAAGGAAGAGAAAGAGCTAGCTCATTTATACGAGCGCCGAAAGTTCCCTTACCCGGGCGACGAGGAAGCAATGAAGGATTTCGTTGCTAAAGGTGGCATGATCGGAACGACCATTGGGCCAAAAGGGGTCATTGAAACAGATAAGGATTCGTACAATTATCAAAAGGCGTTGCAAGACAAGAAGTTTGATCAGGAGGCTTTGAAGCTATGGTTCAGGATGAGAAATGAGGTTATTTCTGAACTTCAAGATAAAGGGTTTGATGTTGAATGAATGCTTTCAGCAAAACTACTACTTTTAAATGTTAAGTAGTGTTTAACTTCAAAGAATATTATAGTTTTGTTGGATGAGATGTTGATGTTTTGTGTAATTTAATGACTATACATTACATTCTGATAGCCTTCAGTAACAGTTAACTGCAATTATCTCCGTCAATTTTCATTATAGAAGCAATTGTTTGAGACAGAAGAATTACATATTGTGGCGTATATCTAGCGTATAATTTGTTGCCTCTGTGTATAAGACATCGATAATTACATAGTGTGGCCTATATCTAGCGTCTGATTTCTTTCCTCTGTGTATAAAACACCAATCATCCGAGGATGGTCTGCATGTTCACTTGCCATTTATGTAAAATATTATTTGACTTCCATTGTTGCATTACATAGTATGACCTATACTTTGTTGGTTGGGAATTTCACTGTAGCCTGGCCAATAATTTGTTCTTCCTGCCAGTCTTTCTCCTCCTCCGTTGCATCTGAGAGAAGGAGCCTCATCATCATGATCATCAATATTGGTTGAAGTAGTAGCCGATTACGGTCTCTCTAGTTTTGGAACATGCTAAGGTTTCTAACCATCTAGGGGATGCGTCCTGCATTATGGCGTTTCTATACATAATGCTTGAAGTAAAACAGACAATGGATTTATTCCTGTCTTTTGTTGAATCTTAGCCAAGGAAGCATCAAAAGCTTTCATGCTTTGTTATGGTTTTCATTTGACAATAGACTCGAACCTTTGTTTTTCCTCTAAAGTCCAATTACTCTGAGGCCTTCTGCTGGAGATCCTACTAGATATATTATATGAAGACTTGCGAAGTTTTGAGTCTTATTTTAGAAAAAGTAATTAGGGTTTTATTTTATAGATTTTCTAGTATTTTATTGGTTCTTTCATACTTAGATTAGTTTAAACCCTATATAAATAGAGATATTGAGTAAAAACTATAATTCTGTTTTCCAATTTATGCTTCTCTCCTCTCTCTCGTCTGCCTGTCTAATTTTTTTTCTCTTTTCTATCTCCCCTCTTCTTCTCTCTCCCCCTGTCTCCCCCTTTCTTTCCTGTCTACTATAATATTGAATAAAAACTATAATTTTCTCTTCCAATATCTGTCTCTCTCGTCTCTCTAGCCTGTCTAATTTTTCTCCCTTTTCTATCTCCCCTCTTGTCTTTCTCTCTCTCTCTTCCACTCTCTTTCCCCATCCATCACTTTGTTCAATTACATCCTACATCGCCTTCTCCCTCATAGCATTAATTTTCCAATTGAAAAAGGCTGATCGAAGTTCATTCTGCTGCTTGATTCAGCAGCTCTTCCAGTCCCACTTCACGAATTTTCTGCCTAATTTCCATTGAGCACATTAATTCTTGCAAGTCTTACTATCTTTGGTGGGTCAAAATTTTTATACCTAACAACCCTGTAGTGCCTTGTTCCCTGTAGTTATAGTTATCATGAAAACTGATCTTATTCTTGTTGATTGGAGGGTACTGCTGCTTATTCTGCAATAACTGAAAATAGTGCACAGTTTCAACTTAACAATTAGTAGAGCAATGTGCTGTGTGTTCCAAGGATTATTAAGCTCTGTAAAATAATTAAGTTGCTGTAGCCTGTAGATGAAACAATTATCAAAATAAACTGCAGGCAAACAATAACCATATCCTTAACGTGCCTTATGGATATATATTGATATTATGCTTGTATGTTGATGATTTGATCCTCACGAAAAATAATCCAAGTAGTTTCGAAGAATTCAAGAAGAGTCGAGTACGAGGTTCACTTATCCATTGACTAAAGTTGATGCCCCATGTGAATTGTCGTCTCTTGGGATCAAATCATTGAACTTGTTAATTAACATGAATCCCCGTGAAAAAACCGATATCTAATGCTAATTGTATAAAACTCACGATTTAATTAGAAGTACGATATTTTCTAGTTCCAGAAGCAGAATTGAAGGCTTTGGCAACAGGTTTGAGATTGTGACTGTAAAATATGTAAAAGACTCCTGTGAATTCCTTCATTAAAACTCCTTTCTATGCTACTTGGAAAATACTAATGTATTTGGCTACGTTGCGTTAGGAAATTTTGTGTTTATCTCCTACTCGGAACACTTGATTTTTTCCACCATTGAACTGAAATATAAACCCGGTGTGGTCTTTCTATCATTTACATGTGATTAGAAACTCGAGCTTGAATTCCTCCATTTCCAGTGTCCTAAAGCTTGTATCTTTAGTCCTCAGGTATGAATGATGAAAAATTTAGAAGAAATGAAGATTTTGTCGCAAATAGAAAAAACTGAAGTACATATACTTGCACTGAATTTTCCAAGAAAATAGTCAGCACTCATTTTCTATCATGTACTGATAATCACACTTGCTGGCTGCCAAAAATCATTCATTTAATTAACTGTTACAGAAACGGAGTCCGCATCAAGAGAATGGCTTCCGAGGTATCAAATTTCTCCGCTCTGATCCAACGAGTCACTGCATCTCGCCGGCAACCACCCCGTGATATTTCCGTCCAAGGAGGGTGTGTCAAGGATTTGTAGTAACATTAGTGGAGGGAATGTCTATGCATCGATGGTTGTCAGTTTTCCTGTGAGTCCCGGATTTAAGCTTCGGAATGGATCCTTCATTTTGTGTTTACGCAAAAAATACTTTGCACAACTTTTTTAACTCGCAATCACTACACTCTTCTTGAAACGAAAAAAGCAAGGAATCTAGCATGGTTGGATCAACATCATCATCATCATCATTATTTTTTCATATAACTCAGGCATTCATGCTTTGCTCGACTAATTTAGAGGAGTGACGGTCTTCTCCCTAATTAGTCACCTGGATAAATCAAATAGAGTCACAACTTATACACATTGGGGTCGAACATTCGAGATGTGGTCCTCCTCCTTGTGGACCCCCTCTTACGACGTGCGAACGGGACCCTTGAAGGTGTGACAACGCACCATGATTTTGTCTTCATACGATATTTGCTTTCTAATATAAATGTTGCATTCCAACTGCTACGAGAATTTAAACTTCCAATACTTTGTAAATAATCTTCCTACTTTACCTCCGCACCATGCTTGTGGGGACAGTTAGACCAACATCTTGGCTTGAAGAAGAATAGTCTTGACCCAAGGATGATAGCGGGCGGATGAACTAGTGATTAAATTATCCCATTTATTGTCCCATTTCCTTATTTATTTATTTATTAATTTAAATATGATTTAAATTTTAGTTGATGATGGTTTTTGTTTGTTTTGAAATGAGAGAAAAACACTTTATCAAATTTTTCTATTTGTTTTTGAAAAAAATAATATTGGTCAAATAAGTCTTTTTATTCATTCCTAAGAGAAATTTTAAACAAATACCGTTATCGAGACAAACGAGATGTGTTAATTAATGAAAGATACGTCAAAAACATTAGAGACGTAAATGATACCACGAAAAAAAAAATTGAGAATTTTAAATACAATAAAATTATGATGACAGTTAATAAAAATTATGTTGTGAATATATTTTTAATGAATGAATTTAACACAATAATTTTAGATCGAATCAAGGCAATTCTCAAACAATATTCCGAAAAATTGGCGGGAATTTTAAGATATTTTCATCCCCGCCAATACTGAGCCCTATCATAGCTATATTATAAAACCTAAGCCCTATTTTCCTCTCCAAAATTTGTGCTCCCACTCTTTCATTCTCTCTCCAATTTTCAAACCAGTCCCTTGCCCTAATTTTCCACTAAAAATTCCGCACTGAAAATGCTGGAACTCAGGCTGGTGCAGGGTAGCCTGTTGAAGAAGGTTCTGGAGGCCATAAAGGACCTAGTGACCGATGCCAATTTCGATTGCTCGGCAACGGGATTCTCACTGCAGGCGATGGATAGCAGCCATGTAGCGCTGGTGTCTTTACTTCTCAGATCTGAAGGATTTGAGCATTATCGGTGTGACCGGAACATCTCCATGGGAATGAACCTCAACAACATGGCTAAAATGCTCAAGTGTGCTGGCAATGATGACATCATCACTCTCAAGGCTGATGACGGCAGTGACACGGTCACCTTCATGTTTGAAAGCCCCAGTACGTGCTTAATTTTACTTGATTTTTGTTTATTGTGATGTCACTTTTTACCAGAACATTTCGTTGTGCCTAATGTTCTGTTTTGAGAAGATTTTCTGTTGCTGAAGATTTAATTTTATTCACTAATGCGAATGGTGAAAAAAATATTTCATTCGTGTAAAGATAATTAGGTTCATATGTTATGTTCATTTTGCTTAAAATTCATACATTACATGTTCAGTTTATTGTCTGGGTTTGCATTTTTTATGGTCTCGTCCAAAAAAAAAAAAAAGAGGCATTCTTTAGCTTAAGTCTTGGTATTGGAGATTTTGTGGATACATAGAAAGAAACTAAATTGGTAGTTTTTTGGTGAATTTGTGAGTTCTAATAAAGTTGGATCTGTCAGTATTATTGAACTTTTTGAGACGACAACGCAGCTGTAAATTTAGTGGAAGGAAAGGAAGAGCTTAAGAAAATAAGAAGCATCAAAATTACCTTTTTCTTGCTGATTATATTTTTGATAAGATAAAATTAGAAATATCTGGGTACAGTTTGCTAAAATGAATTTAGTGAAAGTCTTTTGTTTCTATTAAACCATAAGAAGATCGAGTTTCCACTTTTCTCATTGCTGTACATTTTTTGGAAAAGTAACCTGGCTTTGAATTTTTCTTTTATATATTATGCTATGTTTGTGTAAATATTGATGAAAGCTTTGATTTCTTCTTGGGGGTCTCTGACTGTGTAATTAATTGGAAGCTCAATGTTGCTACATGCACCCTAATATTTCTTCATTTG
Organism: Fraxinus greggii; assembly: GCA_903798315.1. Taxonomy (NCBI): domain Eukaryota; kingdom Viridiplantae; phylum Streptophyta; class Magnoliopsida; order Lamiales; family Oleaceae; genus Fraxinus; species Fraxinus greggii. The sequence goes on from CAIGRK010163141.1 coordinate 6,703, forward strand.
GATTTTGACATTGACTTGTTTTATGGGTTTTTCCACTTGATCACAGCTCAAGATAAGATTTCAGATTTCGAGATGAAGCTCATGGATGTTGATAGTGAGCATCTTGGGATCCCTGAAGCCGAGTACCATGCTATAGTCAGGATGCCTTCCACCGAGTTTGCAAGAATTTGTAAAGATCTCAGCAGCATTGGTGACACGGGTAATCCTCTTATTAATATTTGTTGATATGATCGAATGTTATTTGAAGAATTTTATGCAATATAAGTTGCAACTAATCTTTGAATTGAACTTTTGGTCTGATTGGTGATTGCAGTTGTGATCTCAGTCACAAAAGAAGGCGTAAAATTCTCTACAAGCGGTGATATTGGAACAGCAAATGTTGTGTGCAGGCAAAATACCACCGTTGACAAGGTATGTTTTAGTACAAAATTGCTGTCATTCCCTTTTTCCGAGTAGTCAAGAAAATGGAAAATATATACTGTTGTTCCATCTTTAAAACATGGTAATAGGTGTTTGATTTTTCATTTTCCGTATGTAGCCGGAGGATGCAACAATTGTAGAGATGAATGAGCCAGTTTCCTTGACTTTTGCATTGAGGTACTTTAATTCCTTCACCAAGGGAACTCCATTATCAAATACAGTTACTATCAGTTTGTCTTCAGAGCTTCCAGTAGTAGTAGAATACAAGATTGCAGAGATGGGTCATCTCAGGTTCTACTTGGCACCAAAGATAGAGGAGGATGGTGAAGAGAACTAGCCTCGAGTTTATTGTTATGCATCTAAGCATCTTTCATCTCTTATTAGTTAGAAGCCTTATTTATGTTCCTTTTCCTTTTTAATTTTATTTTGTTTTTCGAGTATTAAACTTCGATACCAATTACTGTGTTATTATTGCTTATGACTTTGCATCTCGACTGCATATCATTTTTCTCTTGCTAAACAGTTCATTAGTTCATTATGTTAGAAAATTGTTCTTAACAGTTCATTACAGAAATGCAATATATATCATTGAGATTCCACTCCTTTGTGAACATTGAAGTAAAGCAACAAATTTATACGAAGTAACGAAATAGAAGAATGCCAAAAGAGATGGTATTAAACTACTAGTACATATATATATATTAATCCATAATGCGACAACATAGCGTCGTGGATAAATATATTAGTCTCATGCTACAACAAAAGCACTAGAAGAGCCAGTAAAATGCTTAATTGACCCCAAAAGGTGCTTAGCCGCACCAAAATGCCTTATTCTGTATACACCTGAAGCAGCATTCTCTGGTATTATCCATTCTATGGTTGCATGGCTTCGAGTACTTAGTTTAGAAGGTCGTGACCATATAAAGCGGAGACAAAAATCATCATCATCATAAGCTGGAACCCAATTATCCTTCCCCTGGAGAATCTCAACCAGTGCAAATGTACCTTCGATCATCAGGTCATTTCTGGGGCATGCTGACCAGAAAATGACCGTTACGTTTTCACCTCTCGTAAAGGTGGAGTTCTTGGGTACGTCTTTGCTGACATCACCAAATTTTACACCCCAAGGAGTTACATCCATCACGACTGGTGTTAGCAAGCTTATTTGCTTGCCCAGAAGATCTGGGGGTTGTGGACCAGATTGCACAGACAGTCCACTGATAAGGGCTGCTGCAAGCTTCTTGAACTCCTGAATGTAGGCGGAGAGGGTATGTGGGCCATATAGTGTCGAGGCACCCTACGAAGGAAACGAAGATATGCATTTAGCATCAAAAAAATAAGAATTTTTTTTATGAACTGGAAATGATATACTAGGCAGAAGTTATCCCACATTTCCCATTACCCGTGTTATTTGGCTTTAAGAGACCAGAAAACAGGTGTCATTGTGCATCTACAAATAACTCTCTAAATGGAGATGGCAGCAGGCATATTTTTATTTCATGATTTACAATACAGTAATAAGCTAATAGCTATGGAAAATGTCTTCGAATTAATCTGAACAGACGACATTTACATGTTCGAAATGGCTGGAAAAATTATGTTTATGAACCACCCACATTACAGTCTGCTTACCTATTAAGAATATAGTTAATAATGAACTTGGAATGAGACAACATAACAAAGTGGAATAGTTCCAAGTTTTTTGAGGGGGGAAATCAACAGAGATATACTAGTGCACAAACCCTTTTTCACCAATAGATTAAATATCTGTGTACTTTTCATCTATCTCTGTGTGTGAATTTTCAAAAACTTCGTTACATAGCTTATGGGTATGCAAGAAGTCTGTACATTTCAACAAGGTCTTCACCTAGCGTTTGAAAATGTTGTCTTTATCATTCTGCAAAACACTAGTAGTGCCCACAGTTTATTGTATCATTTACCATGATTCAGCAACTGACCTCATATCTCTGTATCTGGTACTCCTCAAAGGTTGTTATATATTGCGAGTATGTATTTGTCAACCCAGCAATCACTACATGAACATTTTCATCAAATTCTTTGCTATCTCCACTTGTGAGCACTGTTCTCATAGCATCTCGTAGCCGTCTTCCAGCCATCGTAGTGAATTCTGTTACACAAAGGCCAGTTAAATTAATGTTCACGAACAGCAACATACCTAAGCATTATTCCCAATAAATTTCTGTTGGCTAAATAAATCCATTTTCACCATTCCACTGGATGAGTCACAACATGTACAGAAATATCTGAAGCAACAAGATCTTTTACAACCACAGGGTCATGTTAATTTTGTTCTACCTCTCCATCTTATAACATCTTCTGCTAAATTAAGATTTTGTTACTCTTATGAAATGAAAGCAATATTCATGAACACTGACGTACTTAGCATATCATGAGAGTGACGTTGAATTTACTCATGTATCAAAGTATAACCACAAACGAGCTCATGGATGCATATTTATTGAAGGCTCCTTCTTAGTAACTTTCCAGTCTTGTTGACGTGGGACTAAGAAAACCTATAGAAAATTTCACGCCAGGTTAAATCTATTTGGTCTTTGCGTTGCTTCAGATTTGATGATGAGACAGTGGAATGTAGGGTTCTGAAAAAAATTTGAATCAAGATGTCTTTGGTTTTATCAGTTCTATTTTTTATTGATAAATTATGAGAAGCACATCAAAGTTTATATGCTAGTTTCTTGTCCAGTAATGATGGAGACTTATTTCCATCTCTGCAACCAGCTGAAAATACAAACACCAACATCGAAATAACCATACAAGAGAAAAGTTGCAATTCATTCATTTCAATCATATGAGCACAATATGGTGCAAAATAAAAAATATAAACCTCTACATGATTAAAAGAATGGAAAAGAAGCCACTACCTCCAGGTACACTGAGAATGACCAGCTGTCCTATCCTCAGAATCTGGACTGGAAGTATTGAGGGCTGCAAAAAAATCAAGGAAAACAAAACAATTATCAGTATTCTCAGTCCATAATGTGCCCCAGTAAGTAATAATAGCAGTACAATATTTTCAATTGATAATAACATATAAAGAATGACTTCCCAGAGAAAGATTAAATGAAGACGCACTCATAACAAGAAACGTTGAGCTTCAACTTCCTAGTTGAGCAACACCACTTATGGTTAGCGGAAGCACAATCAACATAATGACAACAATCTGGCATGAATACAACATCATAGTTGACTACTACGAGAAGAGGAGATGCGAGTAATCTGAAGATACTCTCTTATTTCCCCATTTATAATATTCTCCTCAACCATATAAATTTTCAATCAACAAACTCGGTGAGGAACTTAGTTCGGAAGAGAGAGTCAACTGAGATTAAGCATAAAGGTTTAAATCTGATAGCATGTCTATCACTCCAAAGTTCATGCTGCCATGCAGTTTAGATCTCACAGTTTTATGCATAAAAACCTAGCCCAGTTATGTTGAATTACACTCAATCTACGTATATCCAGAATGTCCAAAAGAAATCTTTAGCTTAAAAATTTTCCTTCTTTATGGCAGAATATTATTGTCTTCAATTATCATCAATATTTCTTAAACATTCCAATTCCTCAGAACACATTCAGAAACTTCTATTTAATACAACTTTTAACTATCAACATATCAAACTTGGGGAAGCTTGTATTAGTAAATTATATCCCGGTAAAAGCAATTCACTATTTACTTCCAGATTCCAGGCAACACCAAGAATTAAGTGTTCAGTTCGAAGGAACTAGAACTACAAAATGTCTCCATAGAGTTAAATTTGCTTCCTATTAGAAGCATCTGAAAGTTAGCTAATCCAATTGCATTAAAAGTTAACAGAATTGTACTAAGATGTTAACTCACCGCCCAGTCATAAGGCTCTTTCATTTCACCAGTATCAAGCAAAATGGGCTTTGGATTTTGACAGTCAACTTGTTCTTGTTTTGGTGTTTTAAGTAGGTTACGCACCAGTCTCCAAAACGCATTCCCCTGGGAACAAATACAAACAGAGGAGAGGAGAGGAGAGAAAGAGAGTATAAGTACACTTCTCTACATGCTAAACAACAGCATAGAGTTAATTATAAAATATAGATCCTGCTGCAGAACCTCGTCATCTCCTTGCTTAAAATCAAAAGCCCCAGGTCCATCAGTTGTACCAGCAGCAAATGCAAACCCCATTGCTGCAGGACAGGTTTTTACAATCTCAGTACCTCCTCCCTGTTTAGGAATTGTCACCTCAAGCTTGGAGAAGTCGACATAAGTATGGCGATAATCAACCTTCCCCTTCAATTGCTCCGATGCATTATTGAAAAGTTCTACAGCCATTTTGAATTGTCTATCACCAATGATTCGTGTACTTTCAAATTCATCGGGGTACCTTCCATGTAAGCAAGAGATAAGATTATAACCAGTAAAAACTATGTACAATCCAATATTGAAGTAAAAACCATTTTATATTACGATTTATTCTGGAAAGTAACAAATTGCGAGAGAGTGCATACCCAGGACCTCGGCCATAGCATAATTCATTCTTCCCTCCACAGGTACTATGATTGAAGTCACAAGGAAACCCTGTGTCTATGCAGAAGGTCCCAAGCACATTTGGGCTAACATCCCCACAATTGGTTTGGGAAAATGCAGATATGAATCTAGGCCTATCATCTCGCCTTAGAGAACTTCTTACACGTCTTGCAAGGCTCATAAATCTGGTCGCCGGATTGCCTGAAGAAGACTTGAAAGAAGCAGCAAGTTCCCGCAACTCATGATCTGCATCGAGATAACCACAAGAATAGTTAAACACAAGTCAGAGACAAATTTCTTTCAGGGTGATTGCAGATGAACAGATAATATAACTCAGTAAAACAATACAAGAAGTCAATCAATTGGTGACGTTCCGCAAACAGCATTAAGAAACAAAAATGTTCTGTGCCCTAAATCATCAAGAAAAATGGAGGAAAAGCCAGATGCAAACAGAGTGCTCCAAAGAAATTACAATATAGGTCCATGAATTTCAACTGCACTTCCCACATAGCAAATAATTACCTTCTTTTGTAATTAAAAAATGTAAAAAAAGCTAACAACATGGGTATCAGTCCCCTTATCACACTTCTAGTAAAAGGAAACAGGTGGATATAACTACTACAAAAACAAAATTCAACAAGCGTAACTGTACTATCTATGTAATACCGTAATTACTTGGGCAGGTAACTAAAGTCTTACGATCATTGCGAACAACTGGAATAATGTTTGAAACTCTCCGAGGGATGCCACTAGGCTTAGATTCATCAGAAAATGTCCTTTCACCACTATCCTGATCAAACCAGTCTTCCATAAAACGAGCAGCAGCTCCTTTGTTGTCCCCACTTATCAATGAGTTTGTACGGCTCATAGAAGTCCCATGGGTTGCAAACCAATTGAAGCTACCTACTGGACCCCATTCATCATCTACAAACTTCAAAACGGTCATATCTTTATCAACATCATACTTGTATTTACTGCGTTCTTCTGCAGGATTATTGAGATAAGCACTTGGACTGCGGTTGACCCCAGCATCTAAAAGCTCCCCTGTTATTGAAGCCAATAATTAATAGGGGTTTAGAAATTAAAAATAATGCAATAGGCACAATTCCATTTCGTATACTATTCAAGTTTTCTAGAGAATATTCCTGAAAAAGCAAACAGAGGAATTTGAAACTCAAAATTAAAGATGAAACATGCTAGAGAAGTGACCTATAGTTAACGATACTGATGGCCCATGATATCATTTGAACTCAAGCAAATCAAGTGAACAAAGAGCAGTTATTTCAACCACAAAAAATCCAAGATAAAATATGAAAAATGAGGCCACCTAGTAGGACAGAAGTCAATAAGGCACACCGTCAAATAACAAAACTTGAGATTCGGAAGTATACGGTCACCACAAATTAAGGAAAATTTAGAAGAAAAATGTTGGTTTTATTGCAGACTGTAGAAATCAGCTATTTGCCACCTGAAAAGCCTTTCATACTAAAAAAGGAAAGCAGCAAACATAAGCCTTACCTTATTATAAAAAAAGATAATCCTAAACCAATCAAATGAAGATTACTTGACGAGAAAATAGGATAACATATTAATTATCAAAGTCGTATCATCAAGGATAAAGCTGCTAATATAAAGCTGCAGCGAGAAGGGGGTTAGTTAAGGGCCACGACCATGTTACTGAGGTGCATGGAAATGAAAAACGTTTAAGGAAGTGTTTCTGTGTTTAATGATGCGACAAGTGGTTGTGATTTTAACCTTCGTTAAGAGGATGTTTGCATCAAGTGATATGGAGTTCCATCAAACCTTAGAATATCAAAATCTGGAAAAAAAAGACCAAAATTCACTGGAAGACCCATGCCCAGAACGTACATTTCAACATGACAGAAGAAGAAAAATGTAACTGGAAGCCATTGATTTGAACCATTAAATGGTCGGCATTTTTCCACTAATTAACCAATTCCTTTAAGAGTACTTGCCATATGATTGGACAAAAGTCACAAAACTACGAAAGATCAAACAAGTAAAATGGTACTCTATTTTAATCTTTGTAGTAACTATGAAGCAGTTGCTACAGAATCACCTTAACGTGAGATATATAACGAAGCTAGTACATATTTACTTTTAGCATTAACAAACCAGGAATGTTAAACCTACTTTCATTACCTTTATTCACATATATTGATCCAGGTTGAAGGCTATTATGAGCTTGTATAATACTCTCCTCAATGCCGTCAACAAGGGCATCAAATGATTGGTGCACAAAACCAAGAGATGTTACAATATATACAACATATTGAAGATAACCTCCAGGGCCAGCATGTGTGTGAATTCCGCTGATAGCAACATTTTTTTCTGTATACAGATTTCCATATCTGGAATAGCAAGAATGGCAGTGTTCAATCAGATTTTCCACAATTTAAGAACATTGTGCAAAAGTAACAGAAAAAATTGCTTTAAGATCATCTGGGATTGACGGCATATGAAAAATTCACTTCATTAAGAGAAAATTTGATAAGGAGGCTTTGACTACCTTGCCTTCAACCTCTTGAGGACCTTTATTGTTACAATTTGTGAGGCCATACAAGCATCAAGATTTACGAATACAACTCGGTTTCCATTTGGCTCTGCCACAATGAATGTACGAGCTCGCAGTCTGAAGTGAACCCCAGATGCAATCTGTTCCATGTTAGCATATCCCATCATGTTGACATCAGCAGCTGGCCCAGTAATGTCATAGCTTCCGAGTCCAATTAAGTAATTGGAAGCTGAGGTTATTCCTCTTCCATTCCCTAACAGGAGTAATATCAAAATCGGAAACCAAATCACTTTAATCATTCCCATCATTGTGCCTCTACAAAATAGCCAGAGTATTTCTTAATCAACCCTCTGCATTTTCCTTCAGCAATGACGTAAAAATATTTCTCTGCATAGAGAATGAACAAATGTATTAAGACAACTCAGTTCACATTAGTTTATCTTATATTATAAATAAGATACAATACACAAAATTATTACTCCAAGAGAGGTGGATAAAGGGTTCGTTATTGGTTTGATCAACTTAAGTCTTAAAGGACAAAAAATCGAAAAGAAAAGCAAAATTAATCGGTCACAGCTTATTCCAGAATTTTAACCATCTATTAAGATTGATAACAATAATCCAACGGTTGAGAGAAATATGTCAGCATCTGACTTACTGCTACTGTAGAAAGAGATATAGCTCCAGACAAATAAGGAACGGGGAAGAAAGGCTGTGCTTTATTCAACTTTGCGTTACAGTAAGGCAAGTAAATAAAATTGAACAGAATTAATTTCTCAGAACGAATCAAGAAAATCAAAATAGAAGTCAATCTATGCGTACAGCGTATACTCAAACCCATATTTCAGCAGGCATGAATAATACTCATACCATGAAGCCCTAAATGTAGAAGTGTAAGAGAATCAGTTCATACCTTGATTTATAGCAGAACAAGTAATCAAAATCACGAAATAGTTGAATTTGATTACTGGTTTTCCTCTTTTGCTGCAACAACTGATTTTGTACGTGCGAGGGGGAGAGAAACAGGGAGAGAAGATTAGCGTGGGAAGTAGACGTCGAAGTAGCAGTAGCCAGTAGCAGTAGACCTCAATAAAAAATGAGGCGGATAAGTGAAGTCTGTCCGTGAGCCGGTTGCATTATCGTTGTGCTTACGTTATCTGGGCTGGGCAGAGTCAGTCCAACTTTTCAGATATATTTGCCCATTTGACGGTGTTACGAATTTCGAAT
>CAIGRK010163239.1:0-12925 GCA_903798315.1 Fraxinus greggii
TTTATGTCCAGAGTTGATTGGATTTAGGGCATAACACTTACAGAAAGTCCCCTCTCGAAGGGCGTGAGGGATGGAGAACGTAAATTTAAACTTTCAATAGGGATAGTTCAGAAATTTCACACTTATATATAGGGAGTCGTAATTAGAGTTTTATATCATCATAAAGAAAAGATAGATTAGAAAAAATAATGTAAAATTTATTTTCATCGTAATGAATTATTGTAACGGTGAATGAGGATGTAGTCTCAAATTGTGGTGAACTTCTATTAATCTTGTGTATTTTTTGTATCTTTATTTTTCATTCACTGTAATTTTATTATTCTTGATGATAAAATTACAGTTTAATTTTCAACACTTTCTTCCAAAGTGTGACAATTAGACCTCACTCAATTCGAGTTCTCTGTATAGAATAGAACAGTGTCCCATGGTGTGCATGAAAGTAAGCACTATAATTACTGACTCCGATCCTTATTTAAATTTCCGAGTGTCTCTTTTTCGAAAATCAATGAGTGAAGGTACAATTGAATTCAGTGCAGAAAGATATGCTACAAAACCCTAACAGATTTCAGTGAAGGTAGCAGAAAACAGTGAAAATTAAATCCATTGGTATTCATTATTCAATAACATTCTCTGTGAAACAAAATCAATCGTACATTCTGTGCATCAAGTTTTACACTCAACCACATGTCAAACTACCATTTGACAGTTTAAAAATAATATTTTTTTCACCAATCAAATCTTGCCAATAAAGATAATGTCAAGCATGACGTAAAAATACGATGCACAAGTCGCTCTATTCAAACAAGAATCACCACAAAATGCAGATACTCAGCCCTGGCTGATTCACTGAAAACTATGCGCCCTCTTTGAGTCCGTACATTAAAAATTTTATCGAACATGAGGAAATCGAAAGCATATTGAGGAGTTTCTATTAATTGACTAAAAGATTTAGGTTCTCGACAACTTAATTTGTGAAAAAATAAGATCAGAACGAATTGGCTTGCTTTACAGGATGACTTGACATATAGATAGATCTTGTTGATTTGTCAATTTAACTTACTAGTTGATGCTTGATCGGCCTAGTGCAATAGAAACTAACAAAATATTGAAACCAGAACATAAGCTTTGGATTTTTATTTTTCAATTGTGTTTTAATTTTAAATTGTATTAAATCTCATAAAATATAAATAAAAATGACATCTAACCAACCTAAACCAACTTGAAATATTGGCCAGTCTCAGGGACAATTCGGGAACATTTCATGTACCTTTTTTTCAAAGCTCAAAGCAATGTCTTATCAAATAAGAATACTGAAGGAACTCGAACACCAACCCCATATTCAATATTCGTGATGTTATAATTTTGAACAATATCGATACGGTTCAATACAAGTATATTTAGGTCAAACCCCATTCTCTTAGTAATGTGAAGAAAAATTCGATCGACCATGTCGGTGAATCATGCAGTGCACTAAAGCCACAAAATGTGACATTCTTGCACCTAGATGAGGTTATCGGTATGGTCAAATGCAATAATTCATGACAAAATTTCAATGAACAACTGGAATTTTGTCCATGAAATAAAGGGTACTTCCAACCGACATGTATGTATTGGTGGCTCAATTTGAAATAAATGCTTTAACAATGATAAGAGTCGTCATTAGGGGTGGACACAGTTCCATTTTCTTCTGATTCCAAAAAAATTGAACCACATCATAAACCAATGATTTTTTTGATGATGGAACCAAGTGGTTTTTTTTTCTTTTAAGATGTGAAATCAAATCGGAACCGAACCGACAATTTAGTTTGATTTGGTTTGTTATGGTTTCATTACTTATTGAGGAAAAAAAAAAGAAAAATGACATTTGAGGAAGAAGAATAGAAGATTGATGCTTCAATTTCAGAAATGCATGCGACGATGGTAATTGAACGGGATTGTAGACGGTAGGTGATAGTTGTTGATCTCTATTTGGGATTTGGTGTATAAATTAAAAATGGGAGAAAATGATAAACGAATTAGGGTATGATCTCCAAAATGAATTAGGTTCTCCAGTCTCCACATTGAAAAATGAAAAATTAAAAGTACATGACATTTTGTATTGATTTTCAATTGAATTTTGATTTTTTTAATGTGAATTGTGATTCACTAATTTGTAAATATATATAAAATAATAATAATTTAAATATTGAATTTGGTTCTTGGTTCTAGAATTAGAATCGAACCAAAATCAGAACCAAATGATTCTCAGTTCTAACAATCAGAACCATTAATTTATTTTTTTTGTGAAACTGAATTGAACTACTCGATTTGATTTGATTCTGGTTTAGTTTGGTCATTTTATCCACCCCTAATCTTCATTCTCATCTCCTTCTTTGGAATTTGCAATTTAATTCAAGAGTAATACTATTCATGCACGTCCAATGTCTAAAAATGCATCCAAAGGTAATTAGATAGCATTGCAGTGGAGTCAAAGATTGATGATTATCTAGACTCTGGATAAATAGCATTCAAATAACATTTTTTGATGCCTTTAAAAAAAAAAAAGTCGCTAACGTAGGATAGAATACCAGTATTCATCATTATTAGTAGAGATCATCATCGGTTCAAGTGGTATAAAGCCCCATAATTCATTATTTAATAGAGTTGTTACTTCGTTGGATATGTATGGTAGAATTGATTGAAAAGTACAATCAATAAGATTTTAATTTTCCATGCAACTCAAAGAACAAATAAGAAAGGGAATTACAAAACTAGGTTCAAGAAATTGCCAGATTTTGGCAACGTAAACTTCAAATAGGACATTAAAAGCTATGCTCTACCTTTTCTGAATCCATTTTTTTTCCTGATTAATTCAAAAGAAACACTGCAAAATTCGACAACTTAGGAATAATTTGTTTAGAAAATTAATTAAACTAAAGAAAATTAGAGAAATTTCTCTAAATTGATCTTCCAAGAATACCCTTCATAGCTAAATAAGCTGCCGAAAATCAGGCCCGATATGTTGATGAATCAAGTAATCATTGCCATTGGATACATCGAACATCATGTTCGGATGATGAAATTGTTGCTGCTGGGCTCTAACCATCTCCTTTTGCCGACGCAGTTCTAAAACTTTTCTGTGAGAATTGGAATGTTTAGTGAGCACGAAAGTCGGGCTTGCTGCCGGCCTGTACTCGGGAACGAGTCGGCCTGACTTGTAACGCACACCACATGCATTACAAAGTGTTTTAGGCCCCATGGGCCCGGTACGCCATTGGGGCGTCTTATCCGTTGCACAGTGCAGGCACTTCCGCCCCTCGCCACCATTCATGGTGGCTGCATTATCTGAACCCTCCTTCTTTTGCGGTACTTTCACAAGCTTCTTTCCGGAGCTTGGGACTACGTCAGACTCCGATGAGGATGAGACTGCAGGCGGCGTTTTGACGGCGGGCGGGGTTGGGGACACCACAGAGAGACGGGATGTCCAGTTTCCAGGGGCGGTGCGTGACCGCTTGCTGCGTGCCTTGGCCGGGACCGACATATCGGGGCCGAGCATTCTGGCATTTCTGGTGGTTTCCGGCTTGAATTGGTATGGGTGAGTTCCTGAAACTTCATCAGCAGGGGCCTCCATTCCTTGTATCAGCTGCAGTTTCTGCAAATCCTCACTTGAAAATGATTCCTCCACAAAATTCGATAGCCATTCCAATTCAGCCAAATCATCACACTGTATATTTTCCATGCCAGGATTGTTTTGTTAATTAAAAGATTAAAAAAACTTAGACAATTTGCATGAATTTCTAGCATATTACCGGCACGTAAAGTTCACTAGAGAACTGGCCATCGGCGAAACTCCGGCAGCCACCAATATTATCACCGGCGAAATGAGTATCAGCTCTTCTTCCAGAGAAGGATGAATTGCATGAGGTGTCTACCAAAGTGACAGTGGAGGAGTCGGTCGAGATTCCGGTCACCACTGCCTCGAATGGGCCATCCGTCACCATTCCATCCTCATTCGGGAAGTCTAAAAGGTCCTCAATGATGAAATGATCACCATTTTTCACGTCGGAAAGACGTTTTTCCGGCGTCAATTGGGGATTACAGTAACCTCCCTGGAAGAATTCTGGATTTTCCATTGAATTTTCTTGAATTCACAAGGTCTGAACAAGAGAATAAAATTAATGAAATGGACTAGTATGTATATGAATGTGTGTATATAGAGAGAGAGTTAGGAGTGAAAGTTTTGGAGGAGAGAGAGAGATGGGGGAAGAAGTGAGGAGAGGGGTTTATTTGCGTTTGAAGGGGGACAGTCGGATAGCTAAAAAAATGGATTTTGACGAGGAAAAAATATGGCTTTAAAAAAACGTAAAGATTTGGCAGTTTTAAAATTTTAAAAAAATAAAAAATATGGGATATTTCATTCCAAAATCACTAAATTACCCCCCTCATTTATAGTATACATTGGTATAATTTGTTGGTCCACACGTGAGGTGTGATGTCGGGGATGAATAGGAATGGCCTTTACTTAAGAAGTATGTCATCTCAAGAGACTTTATGTGATAAGATGGCAAAATTCACTGTAAAAAGTACCATGGCATACGAGTAGGAATTAGGGTTCGTAACTTTGCTATGAAAACATAAAACCATGGTAGTACTTGGACATTTATCACATTAACGTCGAATAAGCGAAGAGCGCAAATTGTCCCGATGAAATGCGCGGAAATTTTTTATTCTCGTCAAATACTTTAAAAATATAATTCACTTTATTTAAATATGTTTGTAATGGATTATTTGACGAGACTGCACAGATAATACGAAAAATATGATATTTGTAATTTTTTGTGATTTTTTATTAATGTTAAATTTTTTCAATTCAAAAAAAAAATGTTTATTTCTCTTATAAAATTTAACATAATTAAAAAGGATTAAGGGCATATTTGGAATTTTCACAAAATATAGATAGGATAAAACATCATAAATATTGTCCAATACAATTTATCTTTCCTAATGAACCGATCAAATCGGTTGAAATGTTCAAATCAGTTGTTAGTCCAATTCAATTGATATTTTTTTTTCCCAATGATGAAGAACCTATTATATCACCCAAAATAAATAAATAAAAGTCCTACATTTTATCTACCTAGGTCCAAACCTTTTTGTGCAAATAAATAAAGCAACAACCATATAATCATGTCAAGGTTGCTTATAAGTTACAATTGGACGTGGGTTCGAGAGGAAAACACAAATTATCGAAAAAGTGATCGGCGATACGAAGAACTTAATTTATTTCTAAGAAGTACTTGATTTTATTAACTATCTAAAACAATTTAACGATTCCTCGAATTCGAAAAGTAATAATGGAAATGGTTAATGAAGATTGAGACGTAGTCATAAAATTATTCTTGACTTTAACTTTTGGAATTAAAAAAAAAAATTTAATTTAATTAATCTTCAAATTCAACTCCTTTGGAACCGATCTTGCAGGTTTGTCGCTGCTGCTCGTGCATTAGCATCCAAGTTTACAGCCCGATTCCTCTGCTTTAACATCGGAACTCGTGCTTAAAATATTATTTTTTATTTTTAAATTATTAAATTTCTGATTTTCAGCCTTATTTTATTCCTTTAAACGTATTTTTAACCTTTTGATTATTTTATTATGTATTTCAGATTTAAGACAGTCCCCACTAACAAGCACGAAGTTTACAACTAAGTAGATGGAAATCGACGGCTTGAAATCCTCCACGTGTCAATTCGTGACGAGATCTTTGGTACATTTGTTTTCAGAATTTACCGTCGCGGATTCGGGCAAGTCCAAGGTAAAAAAGGCCGGGTCGTAGACACGTGTCAACTGTGGGTTAGTAAGAACAGGTATAGTGGGGCCTACTTAAATTAACACCGATCCCCACGCTGAGGAGTGGATAAGAGTGTTACTGCTGTCATTTATTGACAAAACTTTTGGCCCTTTAAGAATTAACCCACCGAATTGTTTATTACCTGAAGCAATGTCCAAATAGCACATGACAGAGTGAAGAGTGTGTCAGCTAAGCATGTGAGTACCCAAGCCAAAAGGTCGGTAGTCAATGCCACGTGGCAAGAATCTAAGAGGGTTTCACCTTTCCATGATGCCTCCAACGATATTTTAGCTTCACGGCGACGTGTGAGCACGTGCGTCTAAATGCATTTCAGGGGTGGGGTCAACCACGTGACATGTCACGTGGTTGGTACATCACCCTCTTCGCTTTTGCTTTCGGAGTGGGCTGCTTGTCATAACCCATGTACTACACTCCACACTAAGAATAAATAATTAAAGTAGAAAAATTAAAGTGGAAATAAGATTGTGCTTTCAACGTCTCTTCGAAATTTGGTAAACATAAACAAGTTAGAAAGATGTAGGAATCTACTAAAATTAACACAAAATTGCTGCTTTCTAAAAGTTGAAAATAAGGTAGAGAAACGAGAAATTATGAAAATTTATGCATTAGTAACGTCGTGAAAGTATGAAATTCGCGACCTAGGTGAATAAAACGAATTCTTAGACCACTTTGCGATTAAGTTCGAATATATTCTACATTAAATCAACTTAGGTCAATTATAGTAAATTGGAATGTTCTCGAGTCCCTTTACTTTTTCCTAGATTCTTATTGAAGAGCACTAGATTTCTTGAAAGTTTTGTTGCACCACTTTTATGAATAAATTTCTTCCAAATCTTCTAGCTTTATCCAATGTTATACTACTTTAGGGATATATTAAAAATACCAAAAAAAAAAAAAGAAAAAAAAAAAAAAAAAAAAAAACTCAATCAAAAGCAAAATCATTCATATTAATAAGGCTTGTAAGAAGCTTTGAGAGCGAAAAGTGAATATCTTGATACTTCATAGTTCATAAAAAGTGAGCTACTCTCTTTAGACTTTTTCTATTTCGAGTTTTAGAGCCTTAGAAATATTACTTCGAGAAGTAGTAGAAGATNAAAAGAAAACTCAATCTAAAGCAAAATCATTCATATTAATAAGGCTTGTAAGAAGCTTTGAGAGCGAAAAGTGAATATCTTGATACTTCATAGTTCATAAAAAGTGAGCTACTCTCTTTAGACTTTTTCTATTTCGAGTTTTAGAGCCTTAGAAATATTACTTCGAGAAGTAGTAGAAGATTATAGACCTTAGAATAAGGTTTAGATTCTTTACAAGGAAAGCATAGAAGAGTAAAATCGTAATTTTCTATAAGAGAGAAACAATTTGACAGACAAATTATTTTATTTGAGTCATAATTTTATTTTAGTAATGTATGAGCAAGAAATGACTTTCAATTAATTTGAGTGAATCTGATAAGTAGAATTCATTCCAGACTTAGCCATCTCGATAGAATTCAAAGTCAGCCGATCTAGACCACATGCTGCAGAGAAATCACCTATCCATGGCTATTTAAGATATCATCGAGAAGAAGGCCTTTGTCAAACAACCGGCTATTTGATCACACGATGGAACATATCTTGCTATTCAACATGCGAAGTTCGTGCATAGAAAACTGCATTTTTAGTCAGAGAGGCCACCCCAAATTTATCACGCCAAGGAATTGTAGTCTTAGGCAACAGAAATTGGATTTCACCGAGTAAAGAACGTAAAACATTAATTCATCTACCAAGTGAACGAAGACACTATCTTTGAACTCCGAACTTGAACGTGTAACAAAATGTTGTTTCTTGAATGACCAAGAAACACGATTACCAATAAGAAAAACCCAATAACCAGAATGTTAAGTAGTTTGTTTTCTGGGGATTGTTTGAAAAAACTTTTGATAAAAGTTGATCGAATTTATGGTTGAAAAATTAATAAAAATTGTGAATCCAATTGCAATTAAAATTAATATTAACTTTGGCCTTAATTTTCAGTATCTTTTAAGCTATTTCAAACAAGCGCTGAGTATGGGCTTATAGTGCAGCCTAAACATGGAGTGGATACTATTGGGCCCAATCTCTTGAAGGCCCATTCGTTAGCATCAATTCAACACTATGTCCAAGCCTAACTATTCATTTCACAGATTTCAGAAGAAAAGACAATGTCACAGAGCAACAACAATGGGAATCCAATGAAATCGATCAACCGTGTGATTTCAGAACCGTACTATTTACTCCATTTTCTAGCATTCTTCTCATACATTCCCGTTCGCTGTTCCGCCTCTAACGTTTTATCTCCTCTCCGCTCTTCTCATCTCTTTTACAGAGTATTTACTTCTTCACATATCATATATTGCAATTGAAGTTGCTTAGTTTAATGATATAATTGTTTTTTTTTTATGATGAATTTGCAGGAAATTCAAGCGGTTCTTGCATTTTGTGTCTTATCAGCTGTTAAGGTATGATTATTTAAAAAAAAAAAAATCGAAATGTTGAAAGAATCACTTTGGTACATGTATTGAATTAAACGACTATGGATAATATATGCAGGGAAATGTAATATTGTCTTGATTTCCCAACTTTAGTTCAAATAAGGTGGAATTAATAGAGTTTATTTTGATACGATGGATTATTCTAGTTGTTAAAAGATCATCTGGAGACAATTGTTAATAAAGATGTTCTTGTTTGTTATATTTACTGACAGGTGGTAAAAGTGGAAACATGGGAGACTTTCATATCGGATACTTTATTTTTTGCAAAGGTGCTCTCTTTGATGCTGTTCATTTACTTTTAGTGTCTTTGTAAATAGATCTGATTAATATGGTTTGCTCATTTAGGAGAATGTTGCATTTGCCTCAAACACGTTGTGTGAACAGCTTGTACTGAAAAACGAAAAGGAATCAGATTTGCTAAATGTCTTTTAACAGTCATAAATTGCAAAACTTAGGAAACAATGAAACTATTGGGAATGATAGAACTGGAAGATTTTAGGATTTGATAGGATAGATTTCACCGAAGAAGAAAAGGAGTAGAAAGAGAGGAAAAAGTGGGAAATGAGAATGCCATATTGGACATTTGTTGATTTGCCTTGCTAGGTAAGATAGCAAGGCGTAACCACTGACATCTCCACATGAAGGAAGGTGTCACAACGGAAATATGTTCATCTTCACCAAAAAGAGAATTTCCTTATGACTATTTGATAATGACATTTTAAATGAAACAGCAACATAAATTTGTGAAATATTAATCACACACAACAGAAAAAAGCAGTTAGTTTTCGGCCTATGCCGTCGAGCTCACCATTTGTAAGGAAGGAGGTCTTTGATAAAGAACTCAATTCTGAGATGTAAAGAGAAGCTTGAGGATAGTGATCAAATATATTTTGCTTGATAGCTCACTTTGACGTGAACAAAAATTTTGCACTAGGTGTACATATAGGAAGGGGTGATTCCAAGAAATTTGGTGGATTCTTAGCCAGGCTGGGTTGAATTATATTCAGTAGCCTTTTTTGGATTATATGTTATCTGGAACATGCCTTCCTACTTTGTAGCCTGACATGCCTATTTTCTTTTCAATTTACATATTTCTTTTATATATTTTAACTTTTCAGAAAATACATCGTATAACTCGAGTTCATGTTTTCTCAGACTTTCCTTGTTGCTATTGCTTTGGTGATGGACTATCACGTGGCTCTGTGGTATGCATTAGTATTTTCTGGTAGGTCTTGCACAGTGGAAGCTGTCAAAAGTTTTAATTGACATAATCATTTTAACTTATGCCATTCTGCTTTTTTCCAACAGTTATATATTTTATAGCACAACAACCTGCATATGAAGGACTAGGTATGGGATTATCTCACTGTGTTAAATCTTAGCTTCTTTGAGATAAAGTTTATATGCACTTACTCAAAGTCATGATGGCCTCCACGTGTAATGTGATGTACTATCATAATAAATAATGTTGTCTTTTTTCTTGACTGATTTTTATAATTCTTCTTCATTTGACTTTTCTAGGTACGGCAAACCAACTAACACCGCTCCAGTTGGAAACTTTGCTAACTGAAGGGAACAAGTCAAAAATCTGGCTGGTTTGTTTTTGGACTTGCTTTTATTATTTCAACAGAGATATCGAATCTGAGTGCACGTCTTTACAAAACTATTGTGATAATGTTGTAGTGGATGAACTTATCAATGAAACTAAAAAAAATAAGAAGCAAGAGAAGAACAGTAGTACTGGTTATCTCGTGTACTATCACACCGAGTCCAAGATTTTGTACTCAATCTCCCTATCAAGTCTTTGATTCTGCTTAAAATAAATATTATTTTCACGCCAGTTTAAAGGTGTGAGAATTGTAATTATTGCATAAGGCATCACTCATACTGGATCTGACGTTGTGTTGTGTTATTTATAATTTCCACAAGTTCAATTGATTTTATGTCACTTCTAGGCCTCTAGTGTATTGCTTGGTCATTGTCACGTCTGGTTTCTTTCTTTGGAAGGATTTTTGATTGCCTATTTTGACACGGCTTGTTTTCTAGGATAAATAGAGTGCGTATTGGCTACTTGGTAATTTTTAAAATTAGATGAGACTTTGTTTTACATCCGAATGAAAAAGGTTCTGTAATAGCAAAAGAATGAAATTGAACACTGTTTTACTGACCTTCAAAAGTTCAGGTTAATTAATAACCAGAGATTCTCAAAGAACTCCATTTGAAGGATAAAATTCAATAAATAAATTACATGGAGGGAGAGAAGAGTTAGCGTCTTCTTCATAGGGATTGCAATGGTATTCATTTGGAACTCTAACTGAAGATTTGTTTATGGGATGTGACTGAGATTATTTCTGGTGTAGTCAAAGCTAAATGGCCTTTTAAATCCACTTATCTTCATATCATTGACATTACATGTTGAAGTTCAAGGTAATCTGTCAGATGTGCACAAGTGTTACATCATCTAATTGGTGCAGTATGCTGGTCTTTATAGATCCAAATTTTTGGATAACAAAAAAAGAGATTCTCAGTGTTATAATATTTATTGAACTTCTTTAGAGGCTTAACATTTATTTTTCTGCTTTTTACATGGATAAACTTACGAGCCATATCTAAGATAAGGTCCCTTGGTATGCGTTATCCGCTAATGATATTATTTTAGTGATGAAATTCAGATTATAATAGGGATAAATCTCAAATTAGAACTTTGCAGTGCTTGGGAATTTAAGGACTCTAGATCAAGTAGAACTAAGACGGAATACGTGGAATACTCTTTTAATCACAATAGAAACGAAGATTGAAAGAATCAAAATAAAATTGTGTTGTCCTTATGTGCAGACACTTTTGGGTCAATGAATTTGATTGTAAGCATGTTTGGGAAGTGTTTATAAACGGTTTAAATTATTAATAGATAGAAATAAGTTGTGGATAAGTAGGTAATGTGTGGATAAAAGTGAATTTGGGTGTTTATAAACAATTTATGAACATGAGCCAAAAATAGGCTAAGTAAAGGTTATGAAGATGCGTGATACATAAGATTAGACTAATTATGCTACGCATACATAGCGGTCATTAGATGACAAGATATTCACAAAATTAATCATAGCAGAACTAAAGATATTAAAATGGGTGTGCGATCAACTTAGAATGAATAAAATAAGTAATGAAGCTGTAAGACAAAATGGATTAAGGGAGGCTTTTACATGGTTGTATAGGTATTTTCATAGACCTAAAGCTGCTATTCACAATAAAGGTACAGTCTCAATAGATCAATTTAGAAAAGGGAGAAGTAGACTGAAATTAATGTGTTCCAAGATGGTTGCGTAAAAAATTGAGTTTATTGGACTTTTCAGAGGAAGCTATGAATCAATAATGGCAAAGAAGATGTCACAACCAATCTGAAATTTATTGGCAATAAAAAATAGCTTTTTTTGTTGTTGTTATGACATGCCGTCAAGGGCAGCTTATTTATTCTTTGTTTTGTATCTACCTTGGTGTTTGTTCTATATTTTAAAAGAATTACAAAGATTGCCAACAACCCAATGATATGTCATTATTCCCTAAACCTATTGTTGTTTTCTTGACCTTTCTTAGATTCTATCTTCATTGAAGATTTGTATTCGACTTGAATAACGGGTGTTTCCTGCAAAAATACCCATTTTAACTTTCTTTATGTTTCTTGATGCTTGAGCTGCAGTTCTATGGAAAATTTGAGCTTGTCCTTTAAATGTGCTTGTTTTGATTTTTAGGGAAATCTAATGCTTATAGGACTCTTTCTGTTGCTTAACTCAATTATTCATTGGCTGCATCATATTTAGTCTATTTGTTCAAGTGCAGCATGATTTGTCCAACCGTGGAATGTTGATAGGATTAGTTGAACCTTCAATAAATATGGATGTGCAGCCACATGTACAAGTGACTTGACTAAACTATGCAACTGACGAAAAGAATAGTTTCTTAGTTTTCATTGTTCCAGGCATCCAAGTGTATATTTTTATTTTCTTTTCTCTAAGCTCAGCACCAGTTTATCATTTTTGACAGGTGGAATTTCGTTCTTTGTCTACATCCGGTTGCATAAACTCAAGTTCCTTTTTTCCTGAACTCTCAATTACGTAAGTCTCGAGTCTTTGATATGCTCTTCTGCTTGAGTTTATGATTTCTATCCCGTTGTCAATTTTGCTAACATGTCTGTTTGTCCACAATTTACTACCTTCGGTCACAAGCATTTTTCTTGCTTTAGTATAGCCATCTCATACATTTTTTCCCCTTGTTATACAGATACTCTAACAAATATTTATCATTCGGAATAGCTGATCTTGGACTCTTTCCTAATGCTGCTGAGAAGTTTGGAATCACTCTTGGTAGAAATATATCACAACTTAAGATCATATTTAGTAGCATTGATCACGATTTATTTTAAGTTACTTTTTCGACTGTTTTCACTATCACAACGTAATATTATACACTAAGTGCATGTTCGATAAACAATATTGGATGTTGGATAGGACTAGAAAGTTAATAAACAAAGTTTTGGTTTTTTTTTTTTTTTTTACCTTTATTTTTTTTTTTT
>CAIGRK010163270.1:0-12878 GCA_903798315.1 Fraxinus greggii
TTCAGCAGGGGGAAAGAAAAGGAACTGTTATAGCAGCAACTTAAATCCTCATCAATACCAGTGTTCTTTTGCTGTTTCTGCTAACATGAGTACCAGTGTTGGTAGGGAGAATTATATACTGTAGAAAGTCTGAACATGATTTATATATAAAATGAGAGAATGTTTTTTTCTTTTGTACAGCTAGAGACAATATTTCATTATGTACAGCTAGAGGATCAGTTCTTCCATAATTATAGGAACAGATTTGATAACTTGATTTTAGTAGTAGATTGATATCTATGTTAGGCGTGTACCTATACACAGGAGTGTAATTCCTTGGTATTTCATCAATCAGAAATATTAAATATTTTCAGACCTGTACTCATGTCTACAAGTCAAACACAGATTGTATATTCCAAGTCGAAGATTTTCTTTTCCAGTTCTTTCCTCTTCATTATCCGTTTCCCTTCACTTATGTTTCTCAATTGAAAATGTATGAATATATTTTAATTTTGAATATCAACAATCACGAGTAAGACAAGAAATCAAATGGAGCCAGTGAACAAACAACAAATGATATCTCAAGCACATTCTTAAAATACTACATGCGCTTTTCCAAGCAAAACAAGGGCCTTTCTAATCTCAGAACAGGATTGTGGTACTAATTGGTACCTAAGGTTGCAAGATGCAAACAAAAATACACATCTTTAGTAACATAAGAAAAAAGAAAAGAATGTGAATTTCATAAAAACCATTGTTTTTTTAACTTTTAAAGTCAATCTTATTTGGGATGTCCAAAAAATGAAAATTAGAATATTAACTGTAGAAACTGGAAGTTTATCTTATAAGTGTTTCTAATGATCTTATAGGGCATAGGCACATGGGCATTAATTCCACAAGTCGTATAATCTTTAATCGACACTCATCGTGTGATTCATAATTGGACAAAGCACTGTAGAGGCTCTAATCCTGAATTTCAGTCAGTAAATGGTGTTGGATTTAAATTCCTCAAAAGAAATAGGCCAGCAGCAAATACGAAACTTCAATGCGCATTATGATGTCGCTTGCCTTAAAGCATAATTCGCCCCCACCAATCCTGATTATGGTGTGTAAACGAGTCTTTATTAATTGAATTTGTTTTGCAATTAGGAAGTTGATAAGCCCCCATACGTTTTACCTAATCTAGAAGAGTCAAGAAGGGTGTTTTGTGTGTGTGTGGGGTGGGGGGGGGTGGAACAGAATCTGTTGGGGAGCAATGTTCTGGAGGGAAATCAGTTAGAAAAATAGCTATAAATAAACGTACAAGTGTGGGAAGAAGCTAGGCAAATATTGAGTGGAAAAAGGAGTCCTGGAGCTCGTTCTTATCTGTAGTTCTTTGAAGTTTCAATCAAAAGATCTATTAAAAATTCTGTTCTTTTTTTCTTAGATTTGAGTCTTATCAAATTGGTATCAGAGCAATTAAAAAAAAACCGTAAGAATAGAAAAAGAGGTGGAATAAATAAAGACAGAACTGCAATGCCTACCGGGATTGGAGAGGTTAGTAGAACAGTTGACTCAAAACAAGGCCAAAATGATGCAATCAATGGAAGAGACTAGGAAAACCCTGGAAGCACTTTCGAATACTAGGATGGGGCTGAACATGAACAGTGAGGGGGATGGGTCAGGAAGCATCACCGAAGGGCAAATTCCTGTCAACAATCATCATGGAACCATAGACAACCAGCAAACACTGGACATGGGAAAATGGCCGGAAGGGTCAGGGGAAGCTAGCTACAGGGGGTAACCATGAATAACGATCAGAACAGAAAAGGGGATAATTGGCGGCGCGTGAGAAAATTAGAAATGCCTATTTTCAGTGAGGACAATCCAAATGGGTGGCTCTTCCGGGAGGATAGGTATTTTGAGGTAAATGGGTTGACGGAGAGGGAGAAGATGGGAGGCTTTTACTGAGTGAGTAGTAGGGAGACCTTTAGGAGAGTTTTAGCCCTCTCGAATGGCTATTTGTTATTTCCTTTCTTGCTTTGATTTCTTTTAATTCAATAAATATATTGTTGTTCCGTTGATTCTAATAGAAACTGCAACGCCTTCCCAAATTGGAAAAATTTGTGGAACACCTCACACAGAAAATGGCCAACTCCTCGTAGTCTGCGAGAACTTTGGGGTTTCTTGGGACTAACAGGATATTACAGAAGGTTTGTAGAGGGCTATGGCACCATTTCTTGGCCGCTTACACAACAGTTGAAGAAGGATTCATTTGGCTGGAATGAGGAAGCGGAGGCAGCATTTGAACTGTTAAAACAGGCCATGACTGCGGTTCCAGTATTAGCCCTTCCTAATTTCTCAAAATCTTTCATTATTGAGACAGATGCTTCAGGTTTTGGTTTAGAGGGCAGTCCTCATGCAGAACCAGCGGCCCATTGCAATCTCAGCCAAGTATTATCGGTAAAATCTCAACAAAAGTCCATCTACAAGAGAAAATTGATGGCCATCGTGTTAGCAATTCAGAAATGGAGTCATTATGTGTTGGAAAGGAAGTTCATTGTTTACACGGACCAGCGCAATCTCAAATACCTCCTAGAACAAAGAGTGATTCCAGGGGATTTCTAGCGTTGGGTAACCAAGTTGATGGGGTTTGATTTTGAGATTCAATACTAACCGGGACTAGAAAATAAAGTGGCTGATGCATTATCACTCATTCCCACCCCTATTAAACTAGCAACAATTACTTTCACAAAGTTACTAGATGCACAGTTGAAAGACCGAAGTGGAAAATGATCCAATACTGTCCAAAATCAAGAGGCCTGCAAGAAGATCCGGATGGACACCCACGATACTCGATCATACAGGGAAGGTAGCTATACAAAGGACAACTGGTAATCTCCCGCACTTCGTCATAGATTCCTTCACTACTACTACAATTCTATAGCAGCACATTAGGTGGCCATTCTGGGTTACTTCGCACTAATAAACGGCTGACTGACGACTTATATTGGAAGGGGAATAAGGTGGATATCAAAAAGTTTGTAGGAAAATGTCCAGTATGTCAGCAAAATAAGATTATCGCTCTTTCTCCGGCCGGGTTACTACAACCTCTACCAATTCCCCATCTCATTTGCGAGGACATCTCAATGGATTTCGTGGAAGGACTACCTAAATCAAGAGAGTACAATTCAATCCTAGTCGTGGTGGATCGTTTAAGTACGCACATTTTGTGCCACTTAAACACCCGTTTACAGCATATGGGGTCGCCGCAGTTTTTGTTAAAGAAATAGTGCGCGTCCATGGCATCCCTAGCTCTATTATTTCAGAAAGGGATAAGATATTCTTAAGCCATTTCTAGACTGAACTATTTCGGATGCAATGGATCTTTCTCTGCCGAAGCACGACCTATCACCCTCAATCAGATGGGCAGACAGAAGTGTAAATAGGTGCATGGAAACCTATCTTTGTTGCTTCACTTACAATTGGCCCAAAAATTGGTATTCATGGCTTCCATGGGCAGAATATTGGTATAATACGACATTTCATTCTTCAATAAATACAACCCCCTTTCAAGCAGTATATGGACGAGATCCCCCTCCCTTAATCCGCTATGGCAGTCAACACACTAGGACCTTATGTTAGAAAAGTTAAAATCTCATCTCCTTTGTGCTCAAGAGAAGATGAAAATAGAGGCAGACAAACATAAGCGAGATGTCCAGTTTGCGGTTGGTGACTTAGTTTATGTAAAGTTGCATCCATACCAACTCCGTTCATTGGCAAAGAAGGAGAATGAAAAGCTAGGGCCCAAGTATTTGGGTCCGTTTAAGGTGGAGAAGTTTATAGGACCTGTTGCATATAGTTTGAAATTACCTCTTGCTGCTACAATACGCCCTATCTTCCATGTGTCGCAACTGAAGAAGGCAGTGGGTGCAACCGAGGCAAGCCAACTGTTCCCACCCCATATCGACATGAACCTTGAATGGATTGTGGAACCTGATCAAGTCTTGGGAGAACGTCCAGGTGGAGAGGTATTGATAAAATGGAAGGATTTGCCTGCTGTCAATGCGTCCTGGGAATCAACAGAAGCTATCCTTAAACACTTCCCAAGTTTCCACATTGAGGACAAGGTGTCTTTGAAGCCTGGGAGAATTGAAAAGCCCCTTATACGTTTTACATATTCTAGGGGGGGAATCAGTTAGAAAAATAGCTATAAATAAAGGGTACAAGATTGGGTAGAAGCTAGGCAAATATTGAGTGGAAAAAGGAGTCCCGTAGCACGTTCTTTTCTGTATTTCTTTGAAGTTTCAATCAAAAGATCTATTAAAAATTCAGTTCTTTTTTGTTTTTTTAGATTTGAGTCCTATCAGAAGTCTACTTCAAGAATGAACAAATAAGGCTTCTTGATAGCAAAGACAAATTCAGCAGTTACTAGTTTTCTGTGAAAAAATAGAGGGAGAGATAAGAATGGTTCAAAAAATCTGAGGAAATTTTGGAAATATGTAGAATTTACGGGTCATAATAGGCACATCTATTCACGTTTAAATCTCAACCATTAGATCATTTGGCCAGAAGATCTAACTTTATTTGACTGTTGCTAACACAGACAAATCAAAACTAACATTACACAATTAATCGGATTTACTTAAGACCATCATATCTTAATCATTACGATTAAATAAAATTAACGGTCCTGATGGATGAACAACGCAAGCTGCCCAACAAAAAATCAGACGTTTTAGATCATCAAGACTTGTTTCTAATGTCAAACTACAAAATGCATGAATCCTCTACCAACTTCTACAAATGGTGAAAGTCTATATGCATGTGAGAATAACTGAAAATAAAAGGTCTTAATTAATCGCGGGAAGCGAATTTGAAAACACATCCAAACTTAGCCAAAATAGGAAAAACATCAAAGGGAATGAAGCTAGCTAGCTAAATTTGAAGATTTTCTACATCAGATCACTAACAACACAAGCCAAATGAATCTTCCGAATCCTTGCTGACCTTAATAGCTATCTACCAAGAAAATACTGGAAAATCTCATCAATTAAGTCTCCAACGCTATTTTTTGTGTCAAACCGAAGGAGGTTGACTTTTTTGATTTGATTAATTAGCCACAAATTTCTGGTGTCACGAACAACTTGACTTTTTTGCTTGTTGAAGAAAGAATAGAAAGGAAGTATTCCATTTTGGGTTATTGGTTAGCTTCCACATGATGATAAAAAGTTTAGCATCTGATTGTCTGTATTGGTAGGAACTTAGGTAATATCCTTTCGGAAAGGGTGCGTTATTAAAGTAGTGAAAAGGACCAAAAGAACCAAAGGCCACCTTTCATGAATTGAGTTTTACCTAAAGTGTTATTTTTGTTTATTTTGAAAATTCACTAAACTAGCAATTCGATATCTATGCATTGTGAAGATGGAAAGATTAACATAACCTACTCTAGAATCTAAGCGAGAAAAATGAGATGAAAAGACAGATTTCCGCAAAGATTTGTCTATCTCTGCTTTTATGAGCAATTGACGAGATAAAATTGTAGCAAAAACTTTCAGCTCTTTAAATACAACATTAAGAGATTTCAAGTGATAAAAATAGCATAAACGAAAATTAAGAAAAGAATACTTGACAATTATATCTTGTGCAGTAAAGGCATGTCTTGTACCTTGACAGATCGCCAGTGAGAGTTTGGCCAACGAACAGGATCTAGGTCACCAATGCCAGTAATTGTGCCCATGTATCTGGACGTGCAATCATCCAAGCATAAGAAGATCAAAGGTCCAGAAAAAGAAAAAGCCATGCAAATACTTTATAGGCCAATTCCTACCATATACCAGTTTCAGTGATCTAACTACGACTTTTCACTATCTACCACAGAACAGATTATGAATAATTTCAACATACAACAGAATCCATAAACAAATTAGTGGTGTTCCTTCACACACAATGTATATCACTGCAGTAATTTTGGTACGCAACAGGAGAACCATTTCTCCCCTCAAAATCTTATTTAGAAATTAGAATGTTGTTAGCAGTGATGAATGAGGCAAGTTAATTTTGGTGAAGCATTAACATAATGCAACAAAACTATCAATACAGGTCAGTTCGTTGTCTTCATATCCAAAGATGATAATAAATCTCTATTCTTCACCTCCAAGATGATATGCAGTTACGGAATATTCAAGATAATTGATCATCATAATAGAAGAAAAACAACGATGTATGGCATACTGTAGATTCAAGTATTATTGTACCTGCGAACACTTGATTCTTCAGTTTCAAATAGCATCCGAAAACGCATTCCAATAGAAACACGTGTATGATAAGCAGCTTTGCCATACTTTGAAAGTGGTATAACGAATTCAGATGGACTAGCCCTGATGTAACGAGCATGTCAATAGAAAAAAAAAAAAAGGAATATAAAGAGTATTATGTTATAATTTATCCATAAACACCTTGGGTTATAAAATATAGTGAAGCAGCTATTAGTAGAAGCAGCGTGAGCAGCAGCAGCAAGCAGTCCAATGTGCATACTGTCACTCGAAAGAACAGACGATGGCATCACAGTTTGTGGTCGAGTGGCACGGCGAATTCCCAAAAGGAGCTGATTCTTCTTATTCCTGAAAAAGAATTAATGACATCTTGAATTAAACATAAGTCATTAAGACTTTAAGTGAGAAAAATGAATTTGGCATTGGAAATGCAAAATGGTAAGAGCTACCAGATAAAAAGAACAGAATCTCCAGCAACAAGTCTTTTGGCACTGACAAACACACTCCAGCCAGTAGTAAGCAAATGCCTCTTAGGCTGCCCTGAACAAAAGAATAAAGAAAATGCAATAAAAAACACAAATATAGAGAGAGAAGGGTACATATAACATTAACTACAGAGTTAGGTTCCAAATGAGATACCATTAACCACAGTAGCTAAAATTTGTGAAACAGTTTGAAGGTTAATAAGTTGTTTTACCCCCAATACACGGTGAAGTTTCCTAGAATCATAAACAATCAAGTATTTCGGATGAGATGATATGAAAGAATCAGCATGGGTGTGTTCATAAATGATTGTTTCCATTTCCTTGCTCTGTTACAGTAAAGAGGCATTGCAGAACTCTATTCTGCATTCCCAACCCCAACTTCTTGCAGATTGTAATTCTTCTTAACCTCTGGTGTCCCTTTGCAATGCATTAAGATATTCAAGGACACTATATCACTTTGTCTTCATGGAAACAGAACAATGCTGAAATGGCTCAATTCTTTTCCATAAACTGTAAATACTGTTGATGGAGATTTCAATAAAAACCTAATTGAAGATTTAGCAGGATTTCACATAAATTTAGGAAAAGAGATTTTGAGCATGTTTGGCCACCAAGGTGCTATCTTATAAGCGCTAGGGCCCACAAAAATGTGTGGACAAAGATGAGCCAATAGTGGTACCTACACCTAATAAGCAAATAAGTACGGATTATGATGCTTATTTGGCTTATCTTTTAACCACGCACTTTGTGGACCCTCGTGCTTAAAGAGGGGAGCTATTTTGAAAATTAAGCATTCAATTACACCCCTCCCCCAGCCCCTAATTGGGTTTAAGTGAAGGCATAAAAATCCCAATTTGCTTGTAAGGTAAAAAAATAAAAAAAACTAAGCATTCAATTTAGGCAAAAGTTAAGGACACTATTTCTCACTTTGCCCCTTAAATAAACATTTATCGATTGATTTCTTTTGATCTTTCATAAATACACAAGCATAGCTTGTTAATGTTGAGCTATTGATGGCTGCCCACGATAATCTACAATGCTGCTAAGATTTTTGTAGTGTAGTAGATGCTCATAATATAGAAGTGAATGCTTGTGCGTGCATAAGAAGTAAATATGTATTACTAATTCAAGTCGAATTGTAAAAAGGTCTAGGTTTGTCTCTATAGCTCAACTATAATGAAATAACAAAAAAACAAAATGAAAAAAATATATATATATATGTATGTATGTGTGTGTGTGTATATATATATATATATATATATATATATAAAATTAGTTGCACAAATGTAAAACTACAAGACAATTTTTTAGAACTAACCCCGGAAAATATGCCTAAACTTCCATTCAACATCATGAAGATCCCTTGCAACGAGTTCTTGTGCAGGTGGTGTATGCGTGAAATCCTGAGGCATCAAATGGAAAGATTAGATAAGAATCGCCACCGCACGAGGCAAAATGGTGATAGCATGGGACTATCATTACCAAAGGAGGAAAAACTTTTTCTGCAGCACGACGGGGAACAGAGAAGCCTCCATGCGTGCTAGTATCACTTGCAGTCAGTGTCTTGCAAAAGTAATTCATTGGTTGCCTGCTAGGAGTCCCCAACTCCACGGGAAGATACATATCTTTTTGTTCTTGCTGCAATTAAGTCATGAAACATTAGTCCTAAGCAATTTGCAACGATAAATAGAAGCAGGTTCAAAAAGCATCACAAAATCCTAGTTTAATTTGAGAATACCGGAGTCAGGGGCTGCAGTGTCATCTGAGCATAAACTTCATCCGTCTCAACATCTGCCTGAATTTTAACAAATAAACACACAACTCCCTTATGTCTAAGAATTCTCCATAAGCAGTTCACAACAAGAATACAAGAATGACTAAAGTATAAAGTTGAAAACTCACATGCATTGTAACATTGTGGAGTTGGCAGAGCAGCTGGGGTGGCAAACTTGGGTAATTTGGTATGTGGGCGTCGACTTCTTTATTAGTAGTGGCAGCAACCTGGCCAACAGTTTCGAATAGAATGCATTACATGCATAAGCAAAGAACCAGTGCTTAAATAAAATATTATCTTAATCAAATAGATGAAAGAAGAGATTAGTAAAAAAGACCTGCTCGCTGTGACCCTGAGGGAAGTAAACCACACGACTCCCAATTGTCGGCAGGGACACCAGAGGACCCGCACAGGCATGCCATAGCTCGGAATTTAAGCACTTATTCTCCCCTTCCATAACCCATAGTCAACAAACAATTACCCATCAGTCACAATTTAACTTAATTATTAATTGGATTCTCTTAAATTTGCAATAAAACTCAGATAGAGAATTTAAGCATCTAATTGAAGAAAGAAAACAAGGAACAAAAGTAGACACAGAGGAGACATAACAAGTACCTTCATGAACTTGCTGACCCATCCCTGATGGTGAAAGCTTCATATTTTATTCAGCTTTTCTTTTAAATATATGATCAATAATATAATAATACAACTAAAACTACAATTAGCAACACAATTATACGCTAACCCTTACTTGCAATCCCAAAAATCTCAAACCCTAAATCCCAACTCATTTTCAACTCCAGTTCTTCTCTCATCTTCCCCACCTTTTACTTCCCCAACTCAAATCTTCACATGCATTTCAACAAACCCACCAAGAAAATTAAAACAAAAGCTCAGAAGAAACACCCAATTTCATCTAATAAACCCGAAATCCAAGAAAATCAACCCAACTCAAACAACTCCTCTTTCTTCAACAATAAACCCATAATTAATACTGACAAAAGAATCCCTTCTATTTTTTTTTCCTGGGGTTTTTTGAGCTAGAGTCAGCTGCAGCTGAAAGTTTCAAACTCTTTCTTCACCAATCACTATCTATCAATTTTTTTCACAAGAAACAGAGTGAATTTCTTCTCTTTTATAGTCCACCCGACCAAGCTCGACCTGATAACAGTCACTCCAGCAGAGACAGATA
Organism: Fraxinus greggii; assembly: GCA_903798315.1. Classification (NCBI taxonomy): domain Eukaryota; kingdom Viridiplantae; phylum Streptophyta; class Magnoliopsida; order Lamiales; family Oleaceae; genus Fraxinus; species Fraxinus greggii. The sequence goes on from CAIGRK010163270.1 coordinate 9,688, forward strand.
TATGAGCGTGTATCTGATAGTGTATTGCTGATCATATTGCTCTCTCCCTCTCTCCCCCTCTCCCTCCTGATCTTGGAGAAGTGATTTACAGCCGTTGATCAAACCATATGGAGGAATCTTGACCATTTATAGGAAAATTGACTTGACAGGGAGCATGTGCCACATCTTTAAGTATAAAATTTACTTGAAAAAAATTAATTACAATTTAATTACTTAAAAATTATTTTTATGAAAAATATTAATTAAATATGTTTGATTGGTTTAGTTTTCAACCTAAAAAAAATTATATTTACCAATTTTTTATTTGTGGTAGGTAAAAAGAGAAGAAGAGATAGTGAATTACTTGGATAATCACATTTTTCTTCCTAAAAAAATATTTTTTTATTTTCAAGAAAAATATAGTCACGTGACCAAAAGTAGGAAAATGTATTTCGTAGAAAATATTGTAAATCAAATAGCAAAAAAAATAGGAAATTAGGTGAAAAACATATTTTTCATGGAAAATATTGGCAATTAAACTCAATCTTATTTCTTTTTATATTTAATAAATAGTTGAAAATATAATTTTTGCCTATAGTTTTGGCGATATACTCCTATATTATATAATTGTTTAAATATGATTAATTATATTCGTTGATAACAATGTATATTAAGCCCCTGTTTGGTACGCATTAAAATTTTCATTTTCATTCTTCTACTCATTTTCAACCACACATCTTTCAATAAAATAATATTTTTCATTATATTAATAACGTTTCCTTCTTTTTCAACCATACATTCTCCATCAATCTACTATTCTATAATACATTCTTTCAGAATAATGTGATTCAAACACACCCTAAATAGGAACAAATTAGAAAATTAAAAAAATATTAACCACATTTTTCATGGATCCCACAACTTTTCAATCACATATTTTAAAAATTTCTATCACAATCTACTAAAAATCTAGTTTTAATCCCCCACCAAATACCCACGTATATTATATACACACACTTTCAATAAGGAAGTGGACAATAATTTAGGAGAGACGAAAAATCAAAAAGAGATAGTATTGCATATAACAGTCAGAGAGGGAGTGTGGTTTTTTTAGATGGATATGTTATTGTACATCATGCAGTCGAACTTGTATCTTTATCTGGTAATAGTACAATTTGGTGTAACTTTACAAACTGTGATGGATTATTGAATGTGTATGGTATATATGGGCTTTTGGGCCATGCTTGCACTGTACCTTATGCCTAAAATAAATTAATTGGTAAAAAAATAGTAGACATGGGAGTAAGAACGTAGACCATTAGGGTATGGAAGTGGGGTGGGGGTGGTGAGAGACCAATTCTTGTCAAAACCTTATGCCATAATCTTGGCTGATTCTCATGATTTGTATTATCATACGCTATTTAAAAAGGTTCTATAGATTCAAGATGAAACAAGAAAAAATGAAATTTGGTCTTTGAGAGTGATGTCACGATTTATAGGTAAATATAAGAGACGTAGGAGTTAAGGTTTTATTTTGGGACAATGTTGGTATTTAAACTCACAAAATCAATTCAGACTTACATCAATTTAAGAATGATAATTTGTAACATGTCACAAATTCAAGTCAGTTCAACCTATGAGCTACCAAGTTAGGTCGCTGATCCAGTAACATTTCAGCTCGAACTATGATATGTGAGCTCGACCATACCGCCGTCATTTAGAAAATATCATCATTGCTTTATTACTACTCGTGCCTTATCTATGACATTATTAATTCTCATATGACCATTTCCATAATAACACATGGCACTCATGATGATTGTGCCTTATTTTCAACCAATCAAAAGTATGCAATAATTATCTACCATCTCATCATCATTAGCTGGCCTCTAAAGAATTAATCAAGAGTTAAGAAAGGCATGGACAATGGCACACAATTCAAGAAAATTATTATATATAACTTATTTTTGCAGGCCATTTATCTCTATTCTCACTCTCACAATTAACCTTGTGCCTCAAAAGATTGTTAGGCAGAATTATAAACATGAAAAAGAACGATTATTATAGGAAATGTTTTCGACTATATAATCGTTTCCTGGAAATCGAATTGTAGATAGCCAGGTCATTCGCAATTGAGTTGAAATCCAGGTTAACCACGGCATGCTTCGTACCGAAAATCAGCAGCAGAAGATTTTCTTGGTAAAAACATTCTGAGACAGAAAAAATAAAAGATGGAGGGCAGCGTAGAGAATTTCTAAATATATGATTAAACCATCTTTTCCAACTTCTCCACCTTAAAAATCTCAAAACATTCATTTCAAGACCAAATCGTACCACCAATTTATATTCATATTGTTTAATTCTATCAACCCGATGTGAATTCCAGTACTTCTGTTGAGGTCAACATTGCCTCTAATAAGATAAGTCGAGGCGGTGACAAATCCGACAGCCTGCTATAGAATGAACTCGTAGCAATAGGAGGATGCCCAATGGAATTGATCCCTTGTTAAGGTACCCGACCATTACTAAAGTTAATCAGCAAACTAGATTGTTCTTTCCCTTTCCAAAACAGATCATAGGCTGGGTATTTGTGGCTTTTGGTGAAGATAGTGGAGGTCACTTGCACCTGTTAATGACATTCGCTGGTGGAAGATTAATGTATTTCAGATATCGATGGAGGTCGACAAAGCAATGGCATCTGTAGACAATGAGACAGTGACGTGCAAAATGGAGCTCCATAGTAACCGGTATAAATCTTGATACTGGCATCCCAAACGTAAGAGCTACCATGCTGACTTGGTAATGAATCTACCATACGATGTATTCCGCCAAAAAATTTGATTCGGGGTATCTGTACATAAAGGTATAGCCCATATCTACTCCGTCGTAAGAGGAGGGAGAACCTGTAATAAACCTCCAATATCCCACCCAGTATCATCATAGAAATCCTGCACCCGCGCAAATGTGTGCTGTCTGTGTGGGAATATGGATGCTATGTGGTCTCACACATCCAGCATTCATGCCAAAAGAAAATCTGACATGCTCCAAGGTACCAAGCAATGCGTGCCACTGTCTGGGGACCAACTAATTTCACCCTCTTCCAGATAGGAGGAGCTGAGTAGGAAACTGTTGTGAATAAATGATGTGTCCCCAAACAATACTTGCCCCGTAAAAACTGGGCCTAAAGAAATCTTTGAGAATGGAACAACCAC